>QANX01002911.1:0-31202 GCA_003254975.1 Ochetophila trinervis | reverse complement strand
ATTGGTTGGTTTCTGATTTTAAATTGATGGTTTGATTTTATGGATTGTGGCCTATGGCCTTTGGTTTCAGATTTTGACCCATTTGCTTGATCGTTTATGAAATTGTGTTTGACCATCAATTAATTATTATGGATTTCATTTACGTTTTTTGTGTGTGTTTGGTACGTGATTTTGATAATTGTTTTAAATTACGTTTTCGCCCCTAAACCGTTTTTATTGATTTAATGATTTGGGGTAAACCGAGGGTTTTGCGAAATGATTTTCAAAACGGGGAACCTTTCAACTGAGTGACGTGAGGTTTGAGTGTAAAGGTTTTAACGGCTGAAATTGTATTTTGTAGTTATCTAGGAGCACTCACGGAGATATTTATATCTCACGTTTTGTTATTTTTACTTCGTTCCCTAGGTCCTAGTTGCAGGTTCCCGTGGACTACCATCGGCATTTCGCATCGGCATCGCATCCGCTTATCGCATCTGTTTATTACTTCTTCTTATGTATTAGACTCTGATCTTATTCTGTTCATGTTGGATTTGTATTATTTATATTTTCGTCTATCACTCTTAGTGGCTCTGTCATTTCCACCTACTTCATATATTGTTTCTTATTTATTCATTATGACTCGTTGATTTATTGTGGTGCTTATTTTATCTACTTTTCGTTCATATCTTATTTACTATTCGTCCCATTATTGTTTACTTGTTTATTTGATTATTACCCCTTTTGGAGGAGGATTCTGTCGGTTGCCCCGAGGGGTTCTGGTGGAATCTTCCTCAGGTGGGGCCTCTCCGGTTATTCTGGAGGGATTTCCGGGGCGGGTCCTGTCATCATCCACTTTAATTTTGCAATTAAAATTACTAACTCTCAACCAAATATATAATCAACATTCACAATTCCTCTAAATCACTTAATTATAATCTATTACATTAACTACAATCACAATTCATAATCTATCACCATAATTTCATCGAAACACATTCCCAAAACTCACAAATTTCCCTAAATTTCCATTCTCCAACTCTATACTACAATGCTTATCATTATACAGTGTAATTAAGCATATGAAACATGATTTACCTTCAATTGGAGCCAAAATTTCATAATTTTTCTAGAAATCAGAAAATCTCCTTTGTATTCTTTTTGTCAAATATCTAACCTATTTCACTAATCTTCAATTCCAACACTTGGATTTTGTAAAGGAGTAAGAAATGAAGCTTTTGGTACAAAGATTCCGGCGAGAGGTGGCTGGAATCTCTCAAATTCCGGTGAGAAAGAAATTCAGTTAAACTCCAAAAACTCACAGCTAGAGTGGCTTTTGGTTAAAACAAACCTTACCAAAGTGTTTAAAAGGCCCTAAAACATATAGATAATATATTTCTAAGCTTGATTTGGAAGAGATTGAAGATATACAATTTTTTTTTCTCAAAAATGGTGGTCGGCACTCATAGAGGTGGAGGAAACGCAGGTCTGCGTGAGGAAGAAGGGCTGGAGGCCTTAAATTCGAATTTTGCCCAAAACTTCCAAATTTGCCCTTCACTCAATAACACATAACTATTTAACTACAAGGGCAAAACAGTCATTTGCTCATTTTTATTTTTATTTTATTTTATTTTCTCATTTCTATTTCTATTTTTATTGTTTTTTACACTAATTCTAATTAAAATCATTAATACATAAATTTTAACTCTAAGTTTTATTTCCCTTGGATTAAATTTTTAAAACTTACAAATTTATTTCACTAACAAATATTTTCATTATACTAGCATTAGTGTAATTAATTATATTATTAAACATAATGAACTCTAATTACCTTGTTAATCACTACTTATGTTTTAGGATGTTACAATTCTTACCCCTTATTTACTTTCGTATTCGAAATTAAGGTAATTTATGAACAGTTCATCTTCTCTTTTCCATGTTGTTTATCGAACTGTAAGGTTCCTCCATCGTACGCAATACTTGCTGCAATGTCACACTCTCTCTCCAACCAATATTATCTCCAATTTAGCCACCGCACTGCTCTGAGGTTAAGCATGCTCCAGTGGGAGCATTCATGTGGGTAACCCCCTTGGAAGTCTGACCAAAAACTCCATACTGTCTGAAGTGCGGTGGCTAAATTGGAGACAATATTGGTTGGAGAGAGAGTGTGGCGTTACAAATGGTATCAGAGTGGCGCAGCGGAAGCGGGGTGGGCCCATAACCCACAGGTCCCAGGATCAAAACCTGGCTCTATTGTGACGATCAGGATCTAGAGCACTTACTGGCAGAGCTAGAGTAAGTGTGGGCGGGTGCGGGGCATTGGCAGGCTACCTTACTGGCAGAGATTGGTGTCCAATCCCACATTGCCCGAGTGTGGAAGGGTGTCAAATGGTAATGGTTCAAATGTAAAGTGAGTACTCTCCTAACAACCAAGGCTTTTTCAGAGCTTTTGGCTTCATGGTTGGAAGAACTCTGGGGTTAAGCGTGCTCCAGTGGGAGCATTCCTAATTTAGCTACTGCACTTCAGATGGTATGGAGTTTTTGGTCAGACTTCACAGGGGGTCACCCACAGGAATGCTCCCACTGGAGCACGCTTAACCCCAGAGTTCTTCCAACCCTGAAACCAAACGCTCTGAAAAAGCCTTGGTTGTTAAAAGAGTACTCACTTTACATTTGAACCATTACCATTTGACACCCTTCCACACCCGGGCGATGTGGGATTGGACACCAATCTCTACCAGTAAGGTAGCCTACCAGTGTTCCGCACCTGCCCACACTTACTCTAGCTCTGCCAGTAAGGTAGCCTGCCAGTGCTGACAGGACCCGCCCCGGAAATCCCTCCAGAATAACTGGAGAGGCCCCGCCTGAGGAAGATTCCACCAGAACCCCTCGGGGCAACCGACAGAATCCTCCTCCGAAAGGGAGTAATAATCAAATAAACAAATAAACAATAATGGGACGAATAGTAAATAAGATATGAACGAAAAGTAAATAAAATAAGCACCACAATAAATTAAGGAGTCATAATGAATAAATAAGAAACAATGTATGAAGTAGGTGGGAATGACAGAGCCACTAAGAGTGATAGACAAAAATATAAATGATACAGATCCATCAATGATACAGAATAAAGGAAACATGATTTATACATATGTAGAAGTAACAGCGGAAGTCGAGTGCGAATGCGATGCCGATGGTAGTCCACGGAAACCTGCAACTAGGACCTAGGGAACGAAGTAAAAATAACAAAACGTGAGATATAAATATCTCCGTGAGTGCTCCTAGATAACTACAAAATACAATTTCAGCCGTTAAAACCTTTACACTCAAACCTCACGTCACTCAGTTGAAAAGTTACTCGTTTTGAAAATCATTTCGCAAAACCCTCGGTTTACCCCAAATCATTAAATCAATAAAAACGGTTTAGGGGCGAAAACGTAATTTAAAACAATTATCGAAATCACGTACCAAACACACAAAAAAAATGTAAATGAAATCCATAATAATTAATTGATGGTCAAACACAATTTCATAAACGATCAAGCAAATGGGTCAAAATCTGAAACCAAAGGCCATAGGCCACAATCCATAAAATCAAACCATCAATTTAAAATCAGAAACCAACCAATAAAAACCAAATCGGTATAAACTCAGCAAACAACAATTTTAAAACCCAACCAGTATAAATCAGCAATCAATATAAAACCAAATTCGGTATAAAATCCGCAATGAATCAGAACCGTCATAAAACCAACCGGTATAAATCAGCAATCAATATAAAACCAAATCCGGTATAAAATCCGCAATGAATCATAACCATCATAAAANCACTTGGATTTTGTAAAGGAGTAAGAAATGAAGCTTTTGGTACAAAGATTCCGGCGAGAGGTGGCTGGAATCTCTAAATTCCGGTGAGAAAGAAATTCAGTTAAACTCCAAAAACTCACAGCTAGAGTGGCTTTTGGTTAAAACAAACCTTACCAAAGTGTTTAAAAGGCCCTAAAACATATAGATAATATATTTCTAAGCTTGATTTGGAAGAGATTGAAGATATACAATTTTTTTTTCTCAAAAATGGTGGTCGGCACTCATAGAGGTGGAGGAAACGCAGGTCTGCGTGAGGAAGAAGGGCTGGAGGCCTTAAATTCGAATTTTGCCCAAAACTTCCAAATTTGCCCTTCACTCAATAACACATAACTATTTAACTACAAGGGCAAAACAGTCATTTGCTCATTTTTATTTTTATTTTATTTTATTTTCTCATTTCTATTTTTATTGTTTTTTACACTAATTCTAATTAAAATCATTAATACATAAATTTTAACTCTAAGTTTTATTTCCCTTGGATTAAATTTTTAAAACTTACAAATTTATTTCACTAACAAATATTTTCATTATACTAGCATTAGTGTAATTAATTATATTATTAAACATAATGAACTCTAATTACCTTGTTAATCACTACTTATGTTTTAGGATGTTACAATTCTTACCCCTTATTTACTTTCGTATTCGAAATTAAGGTAATTTATGAACAGTTCATCTTCTCTTTTCCATGTTGTTTATCGAACTGTAAGGTTCCTCCATCGTACGCAATACTTGCTGCAATGTCACACTCTCTCTCCAACCAATATTATCTCCAATTTAGCCACCGCACTGCTCTGAGGTTAAGCATGCTCCAGTGGGAGCATTCATGTGGGTAACCCCCTTGGAAGTCTGACCAAAAACTCCATACTGTCTGAAGTGCGGTGGCTAAATTGGAGACAATATTGGTTGGAGAGAGAGTGTGGCGTTACAAATGGTATCAGAGTGGCGCAGCGGAAGCGGGGTGGGCCCATAACCCACAGGTCCCAGGATCAAAACCTGGCTCTATTGTGACGATCAGGATCTAGAGCACTTACTGGCAGAGCTAGAGTAAGTGTGGGCGGGTGCGGGGCATTGGCAGGCTACCTTACTGGCAGAGATTGGTGTCCAATCCCACATTGCCCGAGTGTGGAAGGGTGTCAAATGGTAATGGTTCAAATGTAAAGTGAGTACTCTCCTAACAACCAAGGCTTTTTCAGAGCTTTTGGCTTCATGGTTGGAAGAACTCTGGGGTTAAGCGTGCTCCAGTGGGAGCATTCCTAATTTAGCTACTGCACTTCAGATGGTATGGAGTTTTTGGTCAGACTTCACAGGGGGTCACCCACAGGAATGCTCCCACTGGAGCACGCTTAACCCCAGAGTTCTTCCAACCCTGAAACCAAACGCTCTGAAAAAGCCTTGGTTGTTAAAAGAGTACTCACTTTACATTTGAACCATTACCATTTGACACCCTTCCACACCCGGGCGATGTGGGATTGGACACCAATCTCTACCAGTAAGGTACCCTACCAGTGTTCCGCACCCGCCCACACTTACTCTAGCTCTGCCAGTAAGGTAGCCTGCCAGTGCCTTGCATCCGCCCACACTTACCCTGGCTCTAGATCTTGGTCGTCACACTTGCTATTTTCAATCAACTATTTCTTCTAGTTCTTATTCATATGATAAATCTTCCTTGATCTCAACCAATGGGATTTCAATAACATGAGACGAATCCCGCACATACTTTCGAAGCATAGATACATGAAACACATTATGTATCATTGACATCCTATGTGATTGATTTTCTCCTCTAAAAGTTTCAAACATAAAAAAATAATAATAATATTACTTACTATTTCAAATAAGAATAAAATACTAACGTTATCTACATTTTTTAATAAAAGTTTATTCCACAAACTTCCAACTTTCCTCTAATTTCCAAGAAAATGCTAAAACTTAGTTCAAGAGCTTTAGACATCATTTATAACCAAATTTCTATACAAATAACATACCAACTCTCCAATAGTCCCCTCATAACAGCTCCTACACTTCTTGACTAAGAAAAATAAGCTCCAAAACCAAATTTCAATTTCTCTTCAACCAACTACTCAAATCCATCTAGATAAATTTTAACTTCACAACCAAATCTCAACAATTCTCATAATTTCTTCAATACTCGGTTTAGCCCAAAAATAATAATAAAATTGAAACCAAGGAATTTCTCTAAAAACTCTCCATTAAAATAACTATATATAAGCACCAATTATACTTAACAAAATTAAAACTCCCTAAATAGCCATACCAACGGCTAAATAAAAAAATAAAAAATCAATTGAACAATTTTCCAGATCTAATATAAAACATAATTATTGACATTCAACATTAACTAGAACCTTTACATTTGTCATAATCAAAACAAAAATCCTTGCTAACAATCCCACACAATTGGTAGTACCCAAAAATCCAAATGTCCAAAATTTCCATTTCCACCCACTCAGATTCTAGTTATCCAACACATAGACTAAACCAGCCAAAATAAGAAATTACCCATTTTGAACTTCAAAACTCACAACTTCAGCTATACCACCGCAACATAGGACCTCCATTTTAATGGCATCTTTCATATTACTCAAAATTCTTGGTAGGTAAGATTAGAAAAAATATTGGAAGTTAAGAGAATAAATGGGTACAAAGATCATGCCAAAAAGTGACTGGAAAAAGATGTTTTCTGATGCAGAAGATAGGTTCTTCAAGTGGTCTTTAGCTGAAATTGGTTGACACTCATACTTTAAAGTGTTCTAATCTCTCAAAGCTTGAAAAGTTATAACTTTTCTCGAAGAAATTTTAAAGATTTGAAAAAAATCTTGCTTTGAGTTTGACAAGGATGAGGCAACAGGCATGGAAGAGAGAAAAATGAGAATTCTAGAATTTAAGCTTTATTTCATATTTTGCATTTTTCTTCCATAAGCTTTCCTTTTCTTTAACTAAGAGTAAAAATGTCCATTCTAATCCATAATGTTCAATTACCAATTTAACCTTCAATTTCATTTCTAAAATTTCTAATAGCTTGGTAAAATTGGCATTTCATTCTCTTGGCTAAAATAAATTCTCAAAAATTATCTAACCTTCAAATTAAAATTTACCCATGGTTTAGTAAGCACAATTAATTGAAACATTCTTGGATGTTGCCAAGACATGAGACTAATCCTTCCTAATTCCGGAGGAAGCAATAGTTTATAAGCAAATACTCTAAATCGCTTTTAAATTTTGAAAGGTCCAATAAATCTAGAACTTTACTTTTCATACTTCTTAAATTGAAATACACCATTCCACAGGGAAACTCGACGGAACATTTAATCACCTACTTCGAATTCCAAATCTCTTATATTATATGCATAACTCTTTTGTCGACTTTAAGCAAAATCGATGCACCTCAAGACAAGACACTTGGTTTGATAAATCTCTCGTCTACTATTTTCTATTGTTGAAATTTAAGATCTCTCTTAGCTCCTAAAACCATTCTATATAGTGCAAGGCACTGTAAACTCTACTGCTTAATCTGGAGGCGAACTAGGTAATTTTTCAGGAATAAACATCTCGAAATACTCTTCTTATTGGTATTTCATCTAATTCTTTACTACCTTCTCTAACATCAAACACATGAACGAGTAATATTTGTTTGACATCCTTTCCTTAATCATTTAATTGTATTAATGACAGAAGTTACACTTGGGGTATTATTGTACACTCTCCCTTAAATGCAACTTCAAGTTTCATAGGTTTCTCGAATATATCTTATTTCATAAAATAATCCACTCATCAATTAATAAATATGATGTAGATATTATACCTAATACTGCAACCCAAATACTAAGGAAGTCAAAATTAAACCAAGAATATCTAATCACCTATTCTCATAACTTATTAAATTTCCTTTCTTAAAATCCACATTCCTTATGAATTTTCTAATACTCAAAGTAAGAACCAACTTAATTCTTTTCAATACTTCACTCGGCTACAAGGTAAAAGTCCCACAATTATTCTAATGAAAGCCTTAAACATTCTCTTAAAGCCTAATAAAGTCCTTAAGATTGACAATCAAGGAGAGAAGCAAAAGTTATCAATTTTCCCAATATATATGTATTTCCTTTTATCACCAATTAAAACAAAAGTCTTAGCACTTTTCTTAACAACCATTGAAAATCATTCAATCTATCAATTATAGTATTTTACATCCTCCAATCCAAGTACTTAATCTCCAAGAAAAATATCAAATCCAAAAATACACATCTCAATTCATCTTAATATCTCCAAAAATTTACTTGTATAACAACTCAAATAGAAAACACTGTTTAAACATCAAGATACATACTATGGTTGATATAAACCAAATTTCAATATATAATTCTCAAACTCCAAAGCTAAACTTCCAATCACATTACATCAACCAAATTTCTATCCATAATTAATTTAAATTAAAATTTTTTCCCCAAAACACCGTACCAATGGCACTAACTCTTATTTGAAACAATTTCTTCTTAACTTCAAACGAGCTATACTTGTCCATTCAAGTCTCTCATTAAAGCTTCTTGCCATTTTAACCTCCAAGTTACATCTTTTAAACACCAAAGTACAAGAAAATAAAACTAAACCATAATATTGACTACATACAAGCTTAACCACGAAGTCTCTTAGTTGTTAACCCACTTAACTTAAACAAGCTAAACTATTAAATGACAGGACCCGCCCCGGAAATCCCTCCAGAATAACCGGAGAGGCCCCGCCTGAGGAAGATTCCACCAGAACCCCTCGGGGCAACCGACAGAATCCTCCTCCGAAAGGGGTAATTATCAAATAAACAAATAAACAATAATGGGACGAATAGTAAATAAGATATGAACGAAAAGTAGATAAAATAAGCACCACAATAAATTAACGAGTCATAATGAATAAATAATAAACAATGTATGAAGTAGGTGGGAATGACAGAGCCACTAAGAGTGATAGACAAAAATATAAATGATACAGATCCATCAATGATACAGAGTAAAGGAAACATGATTTATACATAAGTAGAAGTAACAGCGGAAGTCAAGTGCGAATGCGATGCCGATGGTAGTCCACGGAAACCTGCAACTAGGACCTAGGGAACGAAGTAAAATAACAAAACGTGAGATATAAATATCTCCGTGAGTGCTCCTAGATAACTACAAAATACAATTTCAGCCGTTAAAACCTTTACACTCAAACCTCACGTCACTCAGTTGAAAGGTTCCCCGTTTTGAAAATCATTTCGCAAAACCCTCGATTTACCCCAAATCATTAAATCAATAAAAACGGTTTAGGGGCGAAAACGTAATTTAAAACAATTATCGAAATCACATACCAAACACTAAAACGTAAATGAAATCCATAATAATTAGTTTATGGTCAAACACAATTTCATAAACGATTAAGCAAATGGGTCAAAATCTGAAACCAAAGGCCATAGGCCACAATCCATAAAATCAAACCATCAATTTAAAATCAGAAACCAACCAATATAAAACCAAATCGGTATAAACTCAGCAAACAACAATTATAAAATCAACCGGTATAAATCAGCAATCAATATAAAACCAAATCCGGTATAAAATCCGCAATGAATCAGAACCATCATAAAACCAACCGGTACCACAGCATATATCGTGCCGTGTGACCCTCAGCGTCCTGACGGCGTCACATGCGGGGGGAGGGGGGCTCAGTCATCACAACGAATCGGCGTCCCAAATCCGTCATGGCAGGATCCTCATCATCTCTCTCTCGACACGTGTCCACAGCAGAGGATGGCATATATAATAATAATAATAATAATAGCGCGCATAGAACTCATATAACTCGGTACATCTCGATACAGTGTGGTACTCCTCAAAATCATTTATAAAATCATCCATGATATCATAAATTTTTCAAATCCTTTATTTTTAAAACCATTTTGCAAATCCTTTTATTTTTAAATAATTTTCCAAAATCTTCTATTTAACAGAATTTATGAAAAGCAACAATTTTATCGAATATTAAAAATTTGCCCCAAAATTTTCTTAAATTCCACAAAGTCACAATTTCTTTGAAATCACCATTTCTACAAACTTGCTAAAATATTCAAAAATCCATAAATCACCAAAACCATTTAAAAACACCAATCTCATAAATCCCTTTAAAATCACAAAGCATATAATTTTAAATCATCAAGCATCTAAATCAGCATAATATATATTTAAATGCACAAGAAATTCCAATCAAACAAGTTGTATACGATTAAATCATCATAATATATAACCCAAAATGTTTAGAAAATAAATGCACTCACAGGTTTGACGCGTGCTCTTGCTGGATCTCCGGTTCAGCCCTCGAACGTGCACGAGCACCTAAAAATAATTTACCGAAAAATCTTTTAATTATCACAAACTATCCAAAGGCTGAAAGGAGTCCTCTAAGTCTCAAACTACAAGATTAAAACACTAAATACTAAGATTGCCCAACATTTTCAGTAATTACGAAAATGTCCCAATATTTTCGAAAATTACAAAAATGACCTTAATCGGCAAAAATCCCTAAATTCAATGGATTTTTTTTCCGTTTCACGTCCGATTTCAACAAAATTTATACCGAAACGAAATTGAAGATGCAAGGAACGAGAATCTACCTTCAATTTCAAGATTCGTTGTAGCAATTGATTGGAATCGATCCCGGAAGATCGGACCTCAACAGGAATTGGGCGTTTCCAAATTCGACCGAAATTGAGTCAAATTGACTGGACAGCAAGCTTGCCCACGACCCCCGGAACGCGTCGGGACGGGAGGTGAGCACTCACTCGCCGGAAAAGGTGGAGATCGGCGGCGGCGCGTGGAGGAAGACGGCGGCGGCTGTGGGCGGCGCGTGGGGCGCGTGTGGTGGTCGTCTGAACTCGGGAAAGTGCAGATCTGGTCGCCGGCGTGTTCTGAGTCCGATGGTGGTGGCTGTGTTGTCCCACTCGCCGGAGATCGGAGTAGATCTAGCCGGAAAGGTGACTGCCTCGGGGTGGTTTTTCTGAGACTTTGCGGCGGTTTTCTGGCGTGCTCCGGCAGTTTCCGGCGTCAAACTTGGTACCAAAATGTAGATCGTCACACCAGCTTTCCAACGGTACCAAGCACGCTCCCTAACTCCACTGGAACAGTGAGATATGGCCGGCCAAAGGTGGTGTCGCGACTGTTCAAACTGTTCACGAGCTCTCGGTTTTGTTGCGATTTCCGGCGATCCAGGTGGTTTCACGGTGAACCACCGGTGGGGAAAGGAAGAGGAGGTTACCGGCTTCAAGTTTCGTGTTGGAGCCGGTCTGATCCGGTGGCGGAAACAGCAGTTACCGGCGAAAGAAATGAGGCGCGGGGGTGGCGGAAGTGACGCGGGTAAGGTCTGGAAATTTCCAGACTTGGCCAAAATTTAAGGATGCAGACAGGGGCATTTTCGTCCTTTTAAGTCCAGTCTCAACCAAATTACCAAATTGCCACTCACACAAATTTAACTATAACTTCTCGGTCTTAACTCCGAATCGAGCGTGCTGCTAGTCTATGAACTCGTATCGACTAGCTCTACACAACGGTACCCCGGTCAAAACCATAGCACGCTCACACAAAAAGTCAACTCCGAGCCCACTAAAAGTCAAACTGGTCAAACTTGAAAATTTTATTATTTTTCTCAAAACGGGATGTTACATTAAATCACTTCATAAAAGTTTGCACATACTAACTCTTTCCATAATTGCAACCAAACAATATATGATTTCCTTCTACCAAGCTTCTAACAAAATATTTCTGAACTAGTTTGACCATCAATAATACAAATCCAAACAAGTAAAAATATTGTTGCTTATGTAAAAAACATTATCCACATACACACTTAACTTTGAAGAACAAGCTCCAAAATCACCATTAATATAATATCGAAGCTAACCCACATTAAAATCCAACAAAACTTTTATTACCAAAGCTCAAAGAATTTAAGATACCCTAAGAAGTCACTTTTCAAACATAAGGCTCAAAACAATAATCTTCATCCCTTCACTATGCATCACCCTAAGTCCAAAAGACCATGAAACATGAAAAGATAAAATAAAAAATATGTTCTTCTACAAACCAAATATATTCCTTAATTCACTCACAACCGACTAGGTTCACATTATCATCAGTCACAAACATTTCAACACTATTCACTAACTTCATAACATCTCTTTATAACACTGTTTTGATACAAAGTTGATAGAATCTGCACTACCCAAGTCTTACCTGCAGAACTTAATCACACTGATTAAGTCCCTAAGTAGTCAACAACCACATAATTAACAATTCCACAACCCAAACTCTTAAATGCTAGAAATTTTAATAAAATTTTTAGCAGAATTTGGTATGTATTTGGAACATTCCCCAAATTATTTACATGTACCTGCACGTCCAATACAATAATTCTACAACATTCTAGTTCATCATCTCAACCATACTTTAGTAAACTCACAGCAATATATATCCATATACATAATCTCCATAATATAATTATAAAATTTGTATTACAGAATATAATTCTATCATACTACCATTTAATACACAACTAGGCAGTAAACTAGTACAATCTAATTTCACTACTACTACTTCTAACTCGCTGCTCCGATGCTTACTAATAATAGTAGCAAAGCTAAGGATCCAAGAACCTACCTGAAATATTTTTAGAATTAAAGGTGGGGTGATTATTTGCATACTCAGTGAGTAAAAACTAAATAGGAAAATAATATTTTCTTCCATATATAACGTATATAAAAATTGGTTTGTTTATGCATGCAATCTCTTTTGAAAGTAGTTCATCTTCCAAATTTCAAAATTTTAAAATATTCATATATCTATATATATATTTAACATAACTAATATATTTGTTTTTGTCAAAATGTCTTGAAATATTAAAACAGCACACAAAAGCAATGAACCGCAATATATGAAGGACATTCAGTGAAAAACCACAGAACACATATATATGAACACATCATATATATACCGGGCAGGTAAGCTAACCATTAAATCCTCAGTTAAAAGCCATAGACATATATGTGAACAAATCATCATATACCGAGCATCTAATAACATTTTCTGTGAAAAACATTGTCCCTTCATATATTCACACATATATATGCAATTCATAACCTTAGCTTGGCGACATAAACCATCGCATAAGCATAAATAATCTGGCAGCATAAACCATCGCCCAAGTATAAATAATCTGGCGGCATAAACCATCGCCCAATCACTTGGCGCCATAAACCAATTCCCAAGTATAAAAATCTCCCTACTTGGCGGCATATCACATCGCCCAAGTAGTCATCAACCATATCCAATGTCAAACCTCCTTACTCGGCGACATAATCATCGCTAAAGTAGTCACCAACCTTGTTAAACCCTACTCGGTGGTATACTCATCGTCCAAGTAGTCACAAAACATAGATATCATGCATTTATGAATTCACACAAAAGGATCACATTCATAAATATTTACTTTAAATTCATAATTAAAACATTCTTTTAAAAACATGTATAAATATGTATGTATTTATTCCAAAGGAAATAACAAGGTAATATATATATATATCAATCTATATATATACTTGTAAAACTTATTTAATCACAAAATATATTTCTTAATCATATAATCTTTGAATACATTGCCAAACCATAAAATATATGTATATATTTATGCATTTACATATATATATATATTTATGTATATGTGTTCCCACTCACAGAGACGCCGCGTTGACGTCTATCCAAGGTTGGTTCCTCCTTGTCGTTCAACCGGAGTAGTTCCTTCCTCTAGTAATACAATAAACTAATATTACCAAATATTTCATTACCGTAATGTAAAGTAAAACCCCCTTTTTACCAAATATGTCGTTCGACCGGAGTAGTTACTTGGCGGCATATCACATCGCCCAAATATATAATCAACATTCACAATTCCTCTAAATCACTTAATTATAATCTATTACATTAACTACAATCACAATTCATAATCTATCACCATAATTTCATCGAAACACATTCCCAAAACTCACAAATTTCCCTAAATTTCCATTCTCAAACTCTATACTACAATGCTTATCATTATACAGTGTAATTAAGCATATGAAACATGATTTACCTTTAATTGGAGCCAAAATTTCACAATTTCTCTAGAAATCCAAAAATTCCCTTTGTATCCTTTTTGTCAAATCTCTAACCTATCTCACTAATCATCAATTTCAACACTTGGTTTTTGTAAAGGAGTAAGAAANTCCAACTCTATACTATAATGCTTATTATTATACAGTGTAATTAAGCATATGAAACATGATTTACCTTTAATTGGAGCCAAAATTTCACAATTTCTCTAGAAATCCAAAAATCCCCTTTGTATCCTTTTTGTCAAATCTCAAACCTATCTCACTAATCATCAATTTCAACACTTTGGTTTTTGTAAAGGAGTAAGAAAGGAAGCTTTTGGTACAAAGATTCTGGCGAGAGGTGGCCGGAATCTCTCAAATTCAGGTGAGAAGGAAATTCAGTTAAACTCCAAAAACTCCCAACTAGAGTGACTTTTGGTTAAAACAAACCTTACCAAAGTGTTTAAAAGGCCCTAAAACATATAGATAACATATTTTTTAAGCTTGATTTGGAAAAGATTGAAGATATACAATTTTTTTTTTCTAAAATGGTGGTCGGCACTCACAGAGGCGGAGGAAACGCAGGTCTGCGTGAGGAAGAATGGCTAGAGGCCTTAAATTCGAATTTTTCCCAAAACTTCCAATTTTTCCCTTCACTCAATAACACATAACTATTTAACTACAAGGGCAAAACAATCATTTTCTCATTTTTATTTTTACTCTCATTTTTATTTTATTTTTATTGTTTTTTACACTGATTCTAATTATAATCACTAATACATAAATTTTAACTCTTAGTTTTATTTCCCTTGGATTAAATTTTTAAAACTAACAAATTTATTTCACTAACAATTATTTTCATTATACTAGTATCAGAGTAATTAATTATATTATTGCCGTTAGAAAATTTCTGATAAATTTAACCGAAAAAGAGTAAAATTGTCATTTTATAGCATTTCTCTTAGCCTTTTGATGCCTGCAAAAGTGATTGGTCAACGTGGCTTTCTTTTTCCATTTCAATTTTCATTGCATCCATCATTTTCAATAATAAAAATTCATAATTCATTATTTTCCATAAAATCACTGAAGTAAAAGGGAGAAAAAATTATAGAAAACCACTCATTGTAACCCTTAAATTGGTCGTGGAGGCTAATGGAGGGTGAGCCGGTGGAGCATAATGGCTTGGCGGGTGGTTAAGAGGCTGAATAGGCTTGTGAGTATAAGCATGAGCCAGAGTAGGGCTTGGAGGATAGCCATGGAGGTGATGGTGGGGGCTCGGAGCCAGAACGGGTTCATGAATCGAAACTGGCACATGGGTCGGGGGATGAGCACGCGAGACAGAAGGAGGGTGGTTGTGGTGGTGGTGGTGAGGACTCAGAAGGTAAGTGGGGTCTTGTACTGGGTAATGGTGAGGAGGAATGTAAGTTAAAGCTTGGATCTCTTAGCCAAACAAAATGATGCAGCTCGGTAGAACCGCAGTTAGCTGAACAAGAGCAAGTGCTTTCACAGTAGATTTTTCTCCTTTAGCACAGAGAGATAGAGAGATGGTGAGAGAGTGTGAGAGTGAGAGTTCCAAGAGTGAGATTTTTTAGTTTTAGAAACAACATTTAGAAGGGGATTAGATTAATGGGTTTTTGTTGTTTATTTTTAGGGTTTTCTCTTTCATTGTATATATATATATTTTTAATTTTTCTGTTAGAATTCTAAAATTTTTGGGTTCCAATGTGTAGAACAACTTTTGGTAGGATTCATTTTCTTTTCTATGTACATTTGGGTTCCATCAAAAAGTGGAACAATATTTTTATTCAATGATTCATCAAATTTCTTTTAGCTATTTTTCAAAAAATTTAAATTAATATTTATTATTTTTTTATTGCAACAGTTAGATACATTAATGACTGGGGGTATTTAAGTCAGTTTGTNATTATTTTTTTTATTGCAACAGTTAGATACATTAATGACTGGGGGTATTTAAGTCAGTTTGTATAATTTTATCCATTTTCATTTAAATATAAGAGAGATTCTTTAACGGCAAGGCAGGTGATTGAAATTTTTGAAAATTGGAGGGGCGGGTTGTAGTATAGCCTAACCTTGGGTGGTGTATATGGAATAAACCGTTGGGAGTATAGTCCAGGCCCAGTCCGACCCGACCCGACTCGAATTCTCTCTCTAGCTCAAAAAGGCACATCCTGAACCTGCCCAAACCAGAAATTTTTGGGTTCAGGCCGAGTTGTGTAGCCCGAATTTACACTCCTACCCCTCAAGCATTCCGGTAAACAAATCTTCCAAAAAACTATGAATGAATTTTACTAATGAATAGATATAGTCCACATAAAATTCATGATAGCCTTATTAAGAGAACTTAACAAACTAGATGGCATCTATAAACTATAAAAGTATGAACAAAAAGAGAAGTTATAACCAAATTAATAAAGATACACAAAATGCGAAAGAAAGAGTTAAACCTTTTCAACTATCAAAATGATTCAAAGTTCTCTTTGCATTGGGTTGAATCTGAGAAACAAAAGGCTTTTCTTTAAACAAAGGAATGTCTAAATTAGGCCTGGCAAAATGCTACACAACACGATAATGCAGCACTATACGACATGATAATTTGCGAATTTGAGTTTGCGATATCGGATCAAGTTGATATCAGTGTCACACGATAAGAAAATGGGTTGGAACACATTAACACGATATGTCATGATAAGAAAAATATTAATTTAATTATTTTTATAGCTAACTTTTTACATTAATTTTTCTTAGAAAACTATAAAATTTATATTTAATTTCATTGGAAAATGACAACTTTTATATTTATTTATATATTGATATTTTATTTTAAATTATTTCTTTTTTATTACTTATATTGGATGTACAATTTTAGTTTGTTTATAATATTTTGAATATTTTTAAATTTACAGCTGTAATGCATATTTCTTTTCTTAACCATTATAAATATTTAATATAGCTTTAATTTGTAATATTTTACATATTTTGAATTCATAGTTTATGTTGAATTTTAGTATGCTAGCTAATATATATATTTAAGATGTTTAGCATATCATTTGAATATGTATTTATGTTAGTAGACACGAATTAAATACGATACGAACACGGAATGATAAGGCACAAACATGGTTCAACCCAAATGATTAACGGGTTGGGTTCGGGTGAAGAAAATTTGACATGACACTAATACGGTTCAACACGGCACATTGCCAAGCCTAGTCTAAATAATATAAAAGTCATGACCCCTCTCTTCATACTAGGCATTTGAAGAATATTAGTATAAAACTAAATAAACACCATAACCAAAGAAGACTGGTGACTTCTCCCAATTTACAATTTAATTAGAAAGCTCACTAAAAACATTAAAAATCTAAAAAACCTTTTGGATGTATGAAACTGTGTGCTGACAAAATAAATTAAATTTCATTCGCATATAAAAAATGGGTAGAGGCCGAAATATATCTTGGACAAAGCATAGGAAACAACTCATTATCATCCAAAATTGGGAGAATATATCTGCTTATAAAATCTTTAGCAATATAGAAAAGCAAAGGAGATAAATGATTACTTTGCCTAGCTCCCCGTGAACAACCAAAGTAACCCACTAGTGATCCATTAAGTAAAATCGAAACTCTAGCTGAATGAAGAATTGTCAAGACCCACGAAACAAATTTTGTAGGAAAATTGAAATCCTTCGAATCGAAGTATAAAAATTCATAAAATCAAATGTCTTGCAAATGTCAATTTTGGAAGCAAGTTTACCCCCAAAACATTTTTGGTCAAAAAGATTCACACAAATTGAAGCTGCCATAATACACTCGTCTATATAGCTAACTCTAATAAGTCCAAATTGATTAGCAAAAACAATATGCAAAGAAGCATCCACCAACTTGTCAACCAAAATCTCAGTTATAATTTTAAACAAAAAATTCACTAGTACAATTGGCTGAAACTTATCAATTGTATTGGTCTCATTCTCCTTTAGAATCAACACCATAAAATTTGAGTTCAATCTCGAATGAATAAAACTAGAAAGAAAAAAAATTATTGAACTGCCTGATGATGTCCTTACCAATCACATCCCACTTTTTTTTTTTCCTGGATAAAACATACCTAGAAACCCATCAGAACCTGAGGCACTTTAAGGGTTGAATGCGAAAATTGCCTCCCTAACCTCCTCAACACTAGGAACCTAATGACGCCATCATTCTCTAAATCTAAAACAATTTTTGGAACAATCATTGAAATAATCAAAAATTCAAAACCCCACAATTACTAGGGCTAGAAAACAAATCTTTAAAGTACTTAACAACATAAGTTTAAATAACATTAGTATCATAAGTTACATGATTTTCAACTTAAATAAAATAACAATAATAAATCCCAAACCTCACAGTAGTAGTAGTGGTGGTGGTAATGTCAATTGAGGTTGGCTCAATTGGTTAGCCAATCACACTTGCACCAGGGTGGTCGTGGGTTCGAAACAACGGGATAAGAATTGGAGATTCTTTTTGTATTTCTTCCCTCTTGGAATTGAATAATCATAATAATAATGATGATGATGATGATGATGATAATGAAAAACTAGACCCTGTTGGCCTCATTGAAACCTGCGTGAGAAAAAATCGAAGTGGGGAAAAACGTCAGACAAGAAAAAGAGTACCAACTTACAAACCCCCCAAAAACCAAAGAAACCAACATATTAAACAAATCTAAACGTTATATCACCCCACATTGTATAATTCTTTACAAGTAATTTGGTATGAGTTAGAGTTGGTCCAAAACAATGTGTCCTCTGACTTAGTACACACATAAGAAACAATGAGGGAAACCACATGTGGATAATTCTGTCTCAAAAAATCTATAAGAACCTTAAGCTGAAGAGTCATATCAACGCCTTTGGATCCCAAACATTGTTAGAAAAATCAACCATGTCACGAATCAGGGTTCCAATCCAGTTATCTAACCAAAATTTGACCTTTGAGTGTCTACCCACAGGCCAATGACAATCTGGATAAACCAAATCATAGCTAACATGAAGAGCCAGCCAAAAAGAAAAAATAACATAAAAACGATTTTAACAATTCAGCTTAGATAAATATTTTGCTATGAGAAACCTAAAAACCAAAGACTCCTTAATAAGAACTTTCCAATTAAATTTACCAAGCAAGGCCTTATTCAAGAATTTTACATTTTTAACACCAAGACCTCCAGGCGAAATCGGTTTGCATATTGAGACTAAGAAACTGTAACCAACTTTACCTCATCCATAGAGGTTGTTCGAATAATTTTTTTGATCATTTTATTAAGACTTTTCAGCAAACCTGCAGGGCACATATACAACCATGAAAGTATTGATGAACATTGTTGTGGGCTTTTTTCTCATAACTATGGGCTTAACATTTTAGTTATGGGCCTGATATTTTTAATTATAAGGTGGTATAATCAATACCTATTCCTAATGTGGTGGGCTAGGCATCAGCCCAAAATAAAACCTAATAGGGACACTTGTCCTCATCTGGAAGGTAGGGTTTTAAGGATAGATCTGAACCTTTGATGTCCAAGATAAAAGGAAAAAAGATGTAAAAAAAAGGGGGACTTTTTTTATCCTTTCCCTTGAGAGCGGCACAGATCCCATAAAGAAAACCTACCCCTATCCTCTCAAGAAAAAAAAGGGCTTTTTCCCTTTCCTTTTCCCAAAAAACCTTTGGACCCCTTCCTTTACTCATTTTTGGAAACCATTTTGGTCTCCATTATGACTCTTGACCTTGAATTTTGGACCCAAGTTTACCAATATACAAGAAAACACTATTGCGCCACTGTTCATCATCTTCCTAACCCCCTAAAAGCCGAACCAGCTCTCCACCCCCTTTCCTTAACCATTTTTTCTCCATTTTTTTCTACCATTTTCTTTCCATTTTCTACATCATTTCAAGTTATTTGTCCTTATAATTGGAAAGCATGACTAACTTTGGCATCAGAGGGGGAATGCCGGCCACCACACCGACACCCCTCTGACCTGTTTCCTTCCTTTTTTCTTGCAGATTCAAGGAGTTTGGTTGAAAATGAAAAATCGCCACAACATTTTGGCGCTGTCTGTGGGAAGCGACTTTTCCCTTTTTCATTTCATTTTGTGGTTGTTTTTTGTTTTTGAAACTTTTCGTTCTTGTTCTTGACATAACTGGTTGCATTTTCTTTATTTTTTTTATGAAAGTTGCTTATTTAAGTAAGTTGTGAGAGTAGCTTGTTTGTTTTTTTGTTGTGTTACTTCACGGTCTTTGTGGGTTCATGACTATGGTTTGTAGTTCTTGATCCTTGATTTCCAGTTTCCTTTTTGCTGACTGTTTAACATTTACGGTGATGTTTGGTTGAAGAGAAAAGAAAAGAAAAGAAATGCAAAATATATATATATATAAAGAGGAAGAGAAAAACAGAGGACCAAAAAAAAAATTTCTCCTCAGCACCTGGACAGATAGCTGGAGTTGAACATGGCTGAAGCTAAACCCAGCTGGAACTGAACCCAGCCGAAGCTGAACCTGGCTGAAGCTAAACCCAGCTAGAACTGAACTTGACCGAAGCTTAATCTAACTGAACCGAGGAGAAGCAGAACCTAAGGCGAGATGCCAGATACCCACCTAGAGCAACAAGCCACGCTGGATGGAGATGAACTTTCCAGGAGAGGAGCTAGGGGTAAACGGCCCATGGGAACCAGCTCTGTTCTAGACCGAGGAACCACGACCTCGGCAGCTGAGCCGACTGTGGCACCTTAATAGCCACTACCGCTGGCTTGGAGGCGAAGTGAGAGGTGGGTGGCTCCGCACTCGGAGCGAGCTAGAATATCTGACCTGGAGAACCGAATGGAGCAACTCATTAGCTTGCTCGAGCAACGCCCGCAAACCAACCGTGACCCTGCCTCCCAAACCAGGAGGAGCCCAGCTCCAGTATATTCTCCAAGACCTCGCGCTAACTCTCGAACCCATAGAGATGGGGGAGCCCAAGAGGAGGAGCTGGGAGCTCAAGTCAGAGACCCACCTCGACAGCTACGAGTAAAATCTGGACCATCAAGGTCTTATCTAAGGCCACCTCATGACGGACCCAGGAGGAACATAACACGAAACTACCTCTCCCCGGGACACCGACAACTATGAGACGAGCGAGCCAGCTCCCAGTTGAGGACGGTGAACGATGCTTTCTCCTTGCCCAACGATGGTCTGGACCTCAGCAATCTTAGAGAGTCTCTCAATGCGAGGAGGCGAGCTCGAGAGGAACTCAATCATGAGGAGTCTCGAGTCGAGCGCATGAGGCGAGCCAACTGGAGGAGGAGAAAGTGCTCATGTGGGCAGGGGAGAGGAGAAAAATCCGAAATGAAGAGAATCAGAAGATTGAGGGGGATGAGAGGCAGAGATGGGAAGCTGAAAAAAGAAGGGCAGAAGCTGATGAGAGGCAGAGAGCTGAAGCAGAAAAGAAGAGGCTGGGTGATGAGGCGGACATGAAAACCTGCAACCAGCCACAATATCAAACGCCTAGAGCATGCCTGGTTTCGCACCTGCAACCCTACGCTATGCTCCGGAGCCATGACAGTCTACCTCACCCTTTGGGATGGAGATACGTAGAGCTGAACTCCCGAAGGACTTTAAAGTACCAAATGTGGGAAGATATGAAGGTAGAACAGACCCAGCTAAGCACCTAGGGGCTTACAAGGTTTAGATGGAGTTTGAAGCAGCTAGTGATGCAATCATGTGTCTTGCCTTCCCTCTAACCCTTGGAGGGGCGGCGCCAACATGGTTCACCAACCTCTGCCCTGGCTAAGTTCATTCCTTTAGCAAGTTGGAGAGCGCGTTCATGGCACAGTTCATCGGAGCTAGACCTGTTAAAAAACCACCATCTCACTTGACATTTGTGGTACAAGGGGAAAATGAGTCTTGG
This sequence comes from Ochetophila trinervis, assembly GCA_003254975.1. Lineage (NCBI taxonomy): Eukaryota > Viridiplantae > Streptophyta > Magnoliopsida > Rosales > Rhamnaceae > Ochetophila > Ochetophila trinervis. The sequence goes on along the minus strand of QANX01002911.1, from coordinate 9,250 downwards.
AAAGCTTACGTTCAGAGATTCGCGGACATGATGATGCAGATAGAGGGTTGCACAGATGACCGCGCCATGCTAGCCATGCAAGATGGAGTGCGCGATGAGGACTTTATAAGAACTGTGGCCAAGAATCCACCTAGAACATTTTCAGAAATGTTAGTAGAAACCCATAAACACATATTTGCAGAGGAAATTATACAATCCAGAAGGAACCTGAACCGGGGAGGAGGTGGAGGCAGGTCCGAACTTAGGAGAAGTCAGAGAAACGTCCCCCAGGATAACAAGTGAAGCTATGAAGAGATGAACCAGGGGCTCTGACCGCCCAAGAGCAAGTTTGAAAGGTTCATCCCCCTCAACATGATCCGCTCAGAAGTGCTGATGCAGATTGAGGGGAACAACCTGCTGAAAAAGCCTTTCCCGATGTAGACCCCCTTCAAGTTTAGAGATAAGAGGAAGTTTTGTAGATATCACAAAGACTATGGGCACACCACAGAATAGTGCTTGGAGTTGAAGGATGAGATTGAAGCTTTGATTCAGAAAGGGCAGCTGAAGAAGTTTGTAACAAAGGCCACAGGGCCCCGAGCTCCCCCTCTACCAAGGCAAGTTGAGGTAGGTAGGGGAGAAACACCTTCAACATCGCTACAGCCGGATAATCTACTAGGTAACGTAAGAACCATTATAGGTGGACTAGGAGTCGGAGGAGAATCGAACCACTCAAGGAAGTCGCTTGCAAGGGATGCCAAGGATTTCAGCAGACATCATTTGGTGTACTGTACCTTCAGGCCAGTAAAGGTGATAAGGAGGCCGAATTTTTCAATAACGTTTACAGATGAAGAAGCATCAAGAGTTCAACATCTGCATAACGACACTATTGTGATAACGGCTCAGGTCGCTAACCATATGGTATATCATATGGTAATTGACAACGGGAGCTCGGTGGATATCTTGTTCGCGTCTGCATTTGACACCATGGGTCTAAGAAGGGAGATCCTCAAAAGAGTGCGCACATCACTCATGGGATTCGCTGGAGACATTGTGTTTCCCGAAGGGTCCATCGAGCTCCCCCTCATCGTTAGAGAGGTTCCAAACAGGTCAACTGTCTTGGTAAATTTTATGGTAATAAAATCTCCATCTACCTACAATGCCATTTTGGGTAGGCCGACTCTCAACACTTTGAGAGCAGCTACATCAACTTACCACCTCATGATCAAATTTTCGACGGAAGAAGGAGGCATCGGCACGATGCGAGGAGACTAGTTTGAGTCCAGGCAGTGTTATGCCATGGCTCTTCGCAGCAAGGACTCACATTCAGAGACATTACCCATCTTCTCGAACTCCAGGAAAAAATGCCCTGAGCCGCAACATGAGAGGTTGAATCACTTGGTTCGACCTCCGACCTTCGAGCAGAAATGCTCCGAGCTAGCTCTGACCTCCGGTAGAGATACTTTGAGCAGGTGCAGAATCTGACATCCACAAAGAAATCACAAAGGCAAAAATCGCCCTCCTAGCAGAAATGCTCCGAGCGGCATCTCGAGAGAACTACGTCACCAGCACCACCCGAGACTAACAAAGAAAGTGCTTCGCCGACCCCTAGAGTTGGCGTGGAAGTGGCTATCGAAGATTTAATGGCGATGGAAGTCCAGACGGCTAATGAGGAACCCCTAGAAAGAGAGGTAGATGATATGAGGCAAGGGATGCTTCGGGGAAAGCCAATGGAGGAACTTACTAACGTCCAATTAGATCCAAAAGACCCAACAAGAACCACAAGCATTGGCACAACGCTATCATCGGAGTTGAAGGAAGCATTCGTGGAATTCCTAAGAGATAACTCAGATGTCTTCGCTTGGCCACACAAGGACATGCCTGGGATAGACCCAGAGGTGATGGTGCATACGCTGAACGTAGACCTCAGCTTCAGGTCGTTCAAGCAAAAGAGAAGAGCCTTCAACCCTGAGAGATATGAAGCGATCAAGGCGGAGGTGGAGAAACTTTTGAAAGCGGGACTTATCAAGGAAGCAATATACCCTACATGGTTGGCGAATCTAGTGTTGGTAAAAAAGAGTAACGGAGAGTGGAGGGTGTGTGTAGACTTCATAGACCTAAACAAGGCATGCCCCAAAGATAGCTTCCTATTGCCGAAAATTGACCAGCTAGTAGACTCGACAACTAGGAGCGAAATGTACAGTTTTTGCAATGCCTTCTCAAGATACAATAAGATCAGAATGCACCCCGACGATCAGGAGAAGACCGCCTTCATAACAACCTCGGGCTATACTGCTACAAGGTGATGCCTTTCGGGCTTAAGAACACCGGAGCCGCCTACCAGAGACTGGTAAACAAGATGTTCACCGTCCAGATTGGGAAGACGATGGAAGTATATGTGGATGGCATGCTAGTGAAGAGCTTCAAAGTGGCCAAGCATCTGGATCACTTGAGCGAGATGTTCAACGTATTAAGAAGGTATAAGATGATGCTCAATCCGGTGAAGTGTGCCTTCGGAGTATCCTTAGGGAAATTCTTAGGCTTCATGGTGAACCAGCATGGAATTAAAGCCAATCCTGACAAGATCAAAGCAATCATGGAGATGGCATCGCCCCAGAAAGTAAAGGAAGTACAGAGGCTTACAGGGAAGGTGGTGGCTCTTAACAGATTTGTCTCAAGAGCTACAGACAAATGCCTGCCGTTCTTCAAAATTCTCAGAGGAGCTAAAGATTTTGCTTGGACCAAGGAGTGTGAGGAAGCTTTTACCCAGCTCAAGAAGTACCTGAGCACATCACCACTCGTTTCTAAACCTATTTGTGGAGAGACACTGCTCTTATACTTGGTTGTATCAGAGACAGCGGTTAGTGTAGCCCTAATACCCGAAGAGGGGACAGCCTACTTGCCGGTTTATAACGTTAGTAAGGCTATGGTACCAACAGAAACTAGGTACCCCAACATTGAGAAGCTGGCCCTAGCCTTAATCATGTCTTCAAGGAAGCTAAAGTCGTACTTTCAGGCATATTCGATCATGGTGCCCACAAGTTACCCCCTCAGACAGGTGCTCCAGAACCTAGAGATGTCTGGAAGACTGATCAAGTGGTCCATTGAACTAGACAATATGAAATATCATACAAACCCCGCACGGCGATAAAAGCTCAGGCAGTGACTGATTTTATCACCGAGTTCACCGCATCAGAAGAAAGAGAAATCATTGTGTTGAGCGACTGTGGCAAAGAAACTAGCGCACAGCTAGCCGCAATATGGACCTTACATATAGACGGATCATCCAACGAGCGTGGAAGCGGAGCGGGGTTCATCCTGACTACTCTAGCTCCCGATCATGTCAAACTCGAGTATGCACTTAGACTTGGGTTTAAGGCATCAAACAATGAAGCAGAATAGGAAGCACTAATTGCAGGACTCAAAATGGCCCGATCACTAGGAGCTAGGAGGTTGCATAGCTATAGTGACTCACAATTGGTGGTGAAGCAGGTCAACTCGGAGTACCAGGCCAAAGAGCCAAGCATGATCAGTTACCTAGGGGTGGTCAAAGAACTATTGAAGGATTTTGAAGAACATTTGATTACTTAGTTACCAAGGGTAGAAAATTCGATTGCTGATTCGCTTGCCAAGCTAGCATCAGTTGCTGAGTCAGAGCTAGTATGCACAATCCCTATTGAAACACTAGCACAACCTAGTATATTTGAGAAGAAGCAAGAGGTGAACCCGATCGAGGAGAAGCCGGGATGGCGGGATCCAATTATTAGATTTTTGGTAGACGGCTCCTTACCCGAAGATAGGCTAGAGGCCAGAAGAATGAAGTACAAAGCACCGCATTACACCCTCATCAACTGAGCTTTATACAAGAGAGGCTTCTCATTTCCCTATCTGAGGTGCCTAGGGGAGGAAGAGGCGAACTACGTCATGAGGGAAGTCCACGAGGGAGTGTGCAGTAATCGTGCAAGAGGAAGGTCGCTAGCACACAAAATAGTCCGTCAAGGATATTACTGGCCAATCATGCAAGGAGATGTAACCCTTGCCAAAGGTTCGCCAACATCCAAAGAGGATCGCCGGAGCAGCTCACCTCTATTAAGAGCCCATGGCCATTCGCTCAGTGGGGAGTCGACCTCATCGGTCCGCTACCAACCGGGCGTGGCTAGGTGAAATTTGCAATAGTGGCAATCGACTATTTCACCATGTGGGTGGAAGCAGAACCCCTCTCAACAATCACCGAAGCTAAGACTTCAAGCTTCATATGGAAGTCAATCATTTGCCGCTTCAGAATACCCTATACTATTGTCACGGACAATGGCAGACAGTTCGACAACAAAAGTTACAGAGAAATGTGTTCAAATTTGGGAATTAAGGCAGCATTCTCTTCACCATTCCACCCCCAGGCTAACGGCCAAGTTTAGGCCGCAAATAAGATCATTAAGCACAATCTAAAGACCAGGTTGGATAAGCACAAAGGAGCTTTGGCAGAAAAGCTCCCTGAAGTCCTCTGGGCCTACAAGACAACTCCAAGAACCGGGACATAGGAAACCCCTTTCTTGTTAGCCTTTGGAACCGAAGCTGTCATCCCAGTTGAAATAGGAATGCCTAATTTCTGAACTGAGCATTTCCAACTAGAAGAGAACAAAGAGCAAATGAGACTTAACCTAGACTTGATAGAAGAATCGCAGGATTTAGCTCAGGTGCACACGGCCGCCTACCAGCAACAATCGGCTAGGCGCTACAATTCTAAGGTGAAACGAAGGGCTTTTCGGCCTGGTGACCTGGTCCTGAGAAAAATTACACTGAACGCCGGAGAGCATGGAGCTGGAGCAATGGGACCAACCTGGGAGGGACCATACCAAGTAAAAAAAATAACCAGACCTGGAACATACCAACTGGAAGGAGAAGACGGAAAAATTCTCGCCCACCCATGGAATGACAAACATTTGAAGATTTATTTTCAGTAGTTCATGTAAAAATTTCCTTTTGTTTGTATGACACAATAATATTGTCAACGAAATGAAATTTCTTTTCTAAGAAATGTGTACCAATGTTTACTCATGAAAAATTAAGTTAAAATTCATTAGGGGGGCTTAACCCCCAGAAAGTGAAGGCTTCCCGAGCTGGGCTCGGATCAACCAGGAGCCGAAGGCTAAAACAGCCACGAGGCTAGATGCCTCAGAGGCCCAATGCTCCCCGAGCTGGGCTTGGATCGACCAGGATCTGGAGGCTAAAATGGCCTGGAGACTAAGTGCCTCAGAGGCCGAATGCTCCCTGAGCTGGGCTCGGATCGATTAGGAGCCGAAGGCTAAACCAGCCACGAGGCTAGATGCCTCCCTAAGCTGGCTCGGATCGACTAGGAGCCGAAGGCTAAAACATCCACGAGGCTAGATGCCTCAGAGGCTGAATGCTCCCCTAGCTGGAGGCTAAAATAGCCTAGGGCCTAAGTGCCTCAGAGACCGAATGTTCCCTGAGCTGGGCTCGGATCGACCAAGAGCTGGAGGCTAGAACAGACTGGGGGACTAAACTCCTAGAAGTTGAAGGCTCCCCAAGCTGGGCTTGGATCAACCAGGATCCAAAGGCTAAAACAACCACAAATCTAGATGCCTCAGAGGTTGAAGGCTCACCGAGTTGGGCTCGGATCGGCCAGGAGCTACAGGCTAAAACAACCTGGGGGTTAAGTGCCTCATAGGCTGAAGGCTGCCAGAGCAGGGCTCGGGTTAACCAGGAGCTGGAGGCCAAAGCAGCAATAAGGCTGGATGCCTCAGAGGCTAAAGGCTCACCAAGCTGAGCCAGTGATTCGCAAAGCTAAGATCAATTCGACAGACAACCAAAAGCTCATCCAGTTGAGTCGACAATGGCTACTGCATGTGCTAACTCTTTCAAGTGTCTCTTCCAAGAAACAAAAAAGAGTGGGGGGCATGAGTGGGCCTCACCTATCATGAGGCAGGTTCAACCCAACTCAACCTCAACTTTGCAAAAACAAAAAAGAAGAAGACCAAAGTATGCACCAAGAAACAAAAGAAATATCCACTAAGAATCAGCTTTAGCATTAACAAATAAATGTCAAAAAAAAAATTAAAAAAATTATTTTTTTAATCAAAATGTGTACACTAGCTGGCCTCAACATGCCAAGAAAAACTTTAAGAGAAATGTACAATAGGTTGGTGTGTAAACTAGCGGCCGCAGGGCGAGCCTGGAACCAATGCAGAGGCAAAAGAAGTTCATCTCGGAGGAGAAATCGCAGAAGCAGCAAAAGGAGAGCTGGGAGCTGAAGTCGAGGAAGTTGGTCCCAAAGGAGGAACCGGGGAAGCTCGGGTGGGCACTTCAGAGCCAGACGCATCAGGGGCTGGAGCCTGACCTTGGGATTGATCCAGCAAGCTGTAGTCGAGATCCAGAAACCTCGACTTGATCACCTTCAGGGCAAAATCAGCCCCTCATCGAACTGCCTGTCGGCTTCGTCAAACAGCCTCGAGATTTCATCATCCTTCAGCTGGAGAGTTTTCTTCATCTCCTTGAGCTTGGCTTCTAGCCTTTCGGTTTCTTTGGCCTTCTCAGCCTTTATCCCTTTCGACTCTTTGACGTATTCTTTAAGCCAGGCAGTGGAGGAGACAAGGAGTTGGTCTTTCTTCTTTAGCTCCGATTCATTCAATTTCAGCTCCGTCTCTTTCAACTTAAGGTCGTTATCTCTTTACTTGATCTCCAGCTCCTTCTTCGTCAACATAAGCTCGAAGTCCGCTATACACTTTTTTGCATCCTCCAGCTCTTTCAGATTCTCCTTCATGCTGCTACCAGCAGCTGCAGCTTTCTCCTTATAATGAGTAACCCGGTCCTAGAGCTTGAAGGTCATGAAGGCCAGCTGTACAACAGTAAAACAACATAATAGTAAATAACGAATAAACTCAGCAACCAAGGACAGGGCTGTAGGAGACCTCAACGAGGCAATTTGGCGAAAAACCTCAGCAGGAGTTGAGGAGTCGGGAAGTTCAGAAAGCCGCCTCTCCTCCTCAGGAACGACCTCCCTCGACATGATGCTTATGAAGTCACCCTCAGGAATGGATGACTTGCCTTTTCCGCCCCTACACGATTCTGAGATAGAGTCTTTCCCTCTCAAAGAATGAGTACTAACCCTAGGTGCATGCGTCAGCACCCCACTTGGTCGACGTTGAGGAGAACTAGCCCCCCTCTTTGGGGTCCTTGGAAGGAGTATCCTTGGAAGCAGAAGCCTTGGCAAGAAGAGGAGGAAGGGGGGAAGCACAAGCAGCATAAGGACAGAAGGATAACCCGTGGCTGGTTTTAGCCGACTTGGAAGACCCAATCCTATCCAGGCGACCTGGCAGGTTTCTCTTGAACCCACTGGCCGATGTCGTCACTGCACCAAATAAACATTTCGAAAATCAAACATCAATGGAGGAGACAAAATAAACAAAAGTAAAGCGAAAGTAGCTGAGCACTACCACCGGCCAGCCTGGCCTCCATCAAAAGAAGCCTTGGGTCCCTCTCGCTTAATACTGCAGAACTCGCGAGGAGTCGAAGGCTCGACTCCAGCTTCCAAGTCTGTGTTCTCCCAGTTCCCACCAGGGAAGAACCACTCCCGCTGCCAGTTTGAAGCCTCAGGGGGCTTCTGAAGAAACTTCTTGCTTCGGGGATAGTAGAAAAAGGAGCCAACCATATTGGCAGCTAACCTGATCTCAAAACACGCTTGGATCTCGAGAGGAGTGGGGTCCGTACTAAAGTGCTCCTGCCACAGCACAAGGCAGCAGTAAATCTCCCTCCATGCAGTAGGGTTGAGCTGAAGAGGTGCCAACCTGACGTTGTGGAGTAGGTGACGAACGAAAAAGGGGAGCTGCAGTCTCAGCCCGCATTTGAAGAACCACCGGTTAAGGGCAACCTCACCAGCAGGAGGAGAGCTGGGCAGCTCATCATCCTCAAGTACCCGAAGATTAACCTCGTCAGGAACCGAGTAGTACAGCCTCAATTGGTCCAAGTCAGCCTGAGTAAGCTTGGACTTTACATCATCATAGCTCCAGGTCCCCTCTGGAACTCTCACTTTCTCCTTCTCCTCAGGAGATCCAGCCACCTCGACTGTAGCAGTAGAGGAGCTCACGCGTTCCTCGGCCTGAGGCATACAGGCAGATTCAGAATCTGAGTAGTCAGAGATCTCCATTATCTGCGAGACGTCAAGAGCCCTCAAGCAGGAGTAGGGAAGCTCAACAAAGATATTGGGCCTAAAGGGCTTAGGCACTGGATCAAGTATAGTTTGAAAACTTAGGGGCTGACTCGTCAAGGAACGACTCGAGCTCCCACCACCACCGCTTGGTGAAAGGTGAGACATCCGAAACAGAGAAAACGCTAAAGGACTCTAAGGCGCCTAAACCATATTCCGACCTCCTAGAGCCTGTTACAGGTCACCAAACTGATCCTAAGTCCTTAAAACTGCACCTAAAACCCTCAAACTACACCTAGGTTCGTAGCCTCGACCCAGGTTCTGCGTCTCAGCCTCAGTTCCACGGCCTCCGCTCAAGGCCAAAGCTTCAGTCCCATCATTGGCATCCATTCAGGCCCTAAGTTTCAGCCTCGGTTCCGGAGCCTTGACCCAGGTCCCGAGTCTCAGCCTCGGTTCCCTGGCTCCCACTCAAGGCCCAAGCTTTAGCCTCATCACCAGCTTCCGCTTAGGCCCCAAGTTTTAGCCTCAGACTTGGAGCCTCAACCCAGGTCCAGAGTCTCAGCCTCGGTTCTCTGGCCCTTGCTCAAGGTCTGAACTTCAACCTCATCACCGGCTTCCGCTCAAACCCTAAGTTTCAGCCGCAGTCCCGGAGCCTCAACCCAGGTCCCGAGTCGCAACCTCGGTTCCTTGGCCTCCGCCCAAGGTTCGAGCCTTAGCCCCATTACTAGCTTCCACTCAGGCCCTGAGTTTCAGCCTCGGTCTCGGTGCCTGGACCTAGGTCCCGAGTTTGAGCCTCGGTTCCCTGGCCCTCGCTCAAGGCTCAAGCTTCAGCCCCATCATCGGCTTCCGCTTAGGCCCTAAGTTTCAGCCTCAGTCTCGGAGCCTCAACCCAGGTCCCGTGTCGCAACCTTGGTTCCTTGGCCTTCGCCCAAGGTTCAAGCCTTAGCCCCATTATCGGCTTCTGCTTAGGCCCCGAGTATCGGCCTCAGCTCTGAAGTTTCTGCCTAGGTCCCTGGACATCAGCCCAAATCCTCGGCTTCCATAGGCAGAACAACCACACACAAAAACGCTAAGGAAAAGGAAAATTTCATTCAAACAACATACTCTGACTAA
>QANX01002909.1:0-40715 GCA_003254975.1 Ochetophila trinervis | reverse complement strand
GGATCGTGAAAAGATATACTCCAACATTTTATAAATGTTGTGAAAATGAATTCAACAATTTGCTAATGTAACAGTAAATGAATAGTTGAAAATAATCATGCATTTTCCATATTAAAATCACGAAATCATTCCAAAGCACATTTTAAACATCAAAATTAATTTTTTTAATTTCGCTGTCACGATTTAACAAATTTACGTACTTGATTACCTATTTCATATTCTCATACTGCTTTGGGGTCATGATTCGTGCCCCTAAAATATATTAATTATTGGATTATTTTAATTAATTATTTATTTGATTAATTAATAAGTAGTGTTACATATTTAAGGCAAATAGCTCCGCTGTCACCTGAACACCTGAACATGAAAAATAAGTTAGTACTACCCCAATTATTAAATTACCATGTCGGTTGGTTTCAATATAATATATATTTATTGTTCTTTAGAAAACTATACTCCAAATTATAATGAAAAATATACGGTTGACAACTCAATAAATAATTAATAATAAAATTATAATTAGAATAATGATAAATTTTATATTTGGCACCTTATTGTGTCTTTCATTATTATATATTTATTTGTACGAAAAAAATTATGAATTTTAATAATAATTGAGGCAATGCGGTACCTGTCTTTTTTGTTGCTGTTGTTGTTGGTAAAAGCTAAAAAGGTAATGCCGTATCCGACTTGAGCAAATTGAACGATGAATTAGAACTCAGGCGTCGCATTGTTGCTAAGCAATTAATTTAAAATTCCTTTGATAAGTAAGAGTGCATTTGGCACGTGAAATGAAATTGCTCAGTTTTTTTACTTAATTGTATCTTAATATTATTTATTGTGATCAGATTGCATATGAAATTTTTAAATTTAAAACATTCACCATTAAATCTTTAATTTATAATTTCTTTCACAAAAATTCAATTCGCAAATTGATTAACAAAAAAATTTAAAAAGAAAAATTGCCTAATTTTTTGAACTTACAAATAAAATGAGAAAAAAATAATTATTTGATTAATGAACTAGCCTATTTTCTAAATTTTGCTATTAATTAATTTGGAAATTAATTTAGGAGATGCACTAATTTGAATTAAATTGTAAATTGAAAAACGGATGAAATTTTTATGAAAGCCCAATATGCAATCTGTTTGAAATATAGATACTAAAATGCAATTAATCGAGTTAAAGCATAAATGTATGATTAAGAGTAGTACAAGTGATGATATCTAACAATTACATTAAATTTTACGAAAAAAAACAATTACTTTAAAAGCTTTGAAAATGCTTGTATCCAAACTGCCAGCAATTTTTCGACCCTTGTTTGTTTGTTTGTTTGTTTTTTTTTTTTCACTAACGAATCTTCTATCGTGATAAACTGCATGATATACTATATATATATATATATATATATATATATATATATATGTATATTATATGTGTGTATAACTACACATAAAACAATACATAGAAACCATATATAGAAACGTTTTTTGGAGTTTTACGAATTGGGCCAATGACTTGTATAGTAAGGACAGTGCTTGGACTTGGGTCTCTAAGCCCACAAACTCAAGAAGCTTTAATCTAAGTCTTCTTTGTTTATTTCTTTTTCCTTTTTTTTTTCAAGGGATTACCGTACATTCTAAGATAAAGAGGAGGAAATTGTGATAATATTAGAGAAAAATATAAATCACAAGATGATTTTTTTTAACAGCTTTGATGTGGATGTGCGAGAGATATAACACTGGATTAATCTCATTTGTATGTTTGATGAAAAGTAAGAAGGTAATTTTGTGGATGAGTATTTGTTGGAAAAACACACATTTGATGCATAAAAGAAAAACTCATATATCCTTATATAACATGTATCTTAAAATTAAAGAAACTAATTTGTTACATAAGGGATTGAATTGAACTTATTTAAAAAAAAAAAAAGGATTGAATTGAATTTACATAATTCATTTTTTTTAGGAATGCCCATGCATTTTTTTTTTGTAGGAATGCCCATGCATGGGACATGTGAAGACACATTTTCACATTTTTCAAAATTTATTAATCTGCTCGCAATCACTGTTTACTAACTGGTCAATCATTAATCATACTTTTAATTAAATTTTCATCTCTTTTTCTTCAAAAAAAATTCTTACCGCGTCAGTGTAAAAAGAAGAGAAAATATTTATATATATATATATATTTTTTTTTTCCCCACTCCAAACCCATTCTTCCTCCTAGATTTTCCAAAAAAAAAAGAAGGAAAAAACAAAAAATAAAAACAAAAAAAGAAGAAGAAGAAGTTATTCTCATCCTGATCTGTTGGAATACTCTTGAAGATACAGCATACAAGTAGTGTGTATTGTGCATAAGAGCCACATGTATAGGCAGTTAGCTAATGATTAGTTAGTTTTACCAAAAAAAAAAAAGCTAATGATTAGTTAGTTATAGTTGCAAGACTTAGTTAAAGCTGTTACACGAGTTGTTACATAAAATAACAATTCCTTTATTTGATTTACTGGTATACAACCAGTCTTTAATGTATGTTTATCATTATTGAGAAATACAAGTTTACAATTTTTACACATTCACAAACAGAGCTTTATCTCTCTGCATTTCCTTTTCTTTACTTCCTTGCTTCTGCGTATCTCTGCAACCTGGATCTATGGCTTCTGCAGCAAGCAAGCTTAGATCAATGTCAATTAACATGGTATCAGAGCTGAGCGATTAAGATTTTGGATTCAATTTTGTACTTCCGTATACTCTGTTTTACTTGCACGGAAATTGTAAGTTTTTTTTGGATTATTCTCTGCGTCGATTGCTGCAAAATTCTTTTTGTTCATAATGTCTGGAGTTGAAAGATCCAGTGTTGAAGTAGTCATAGATGCAAATCATGAAATGTATCTTCATCATGGAGATTCACCAGGAGTGAATTTAGTCACAAAGGTTCTCGAAGGAGAAAATTATTCACACTGGAGCCGATCCATGATCATTGCTCTTAGAGCTAAAAACAAACTAGGTTTTGTAAATGGTTCTTGTGTGATTCCAGCTGAGGATTCTTTTTTGCGTGTTCATTGGGAGCGTTGTAACAGCATGGTAATATCATGGATAATCCATGCTGTTACAAACGAAATAGCTGAGAGCATAGTCTATTGCTCGACGGCTCAAGACATATGGAAGGAATTGGAACAACGTTTTGGTAAATCGAATGTTGCAAAGGTTTATCAAATCCAAAGGGATTTGTGCTCAGTCAGCCAAGGAAATTTGTCTATTACAAGTTATTTTACAAAAGTCAAATGAATTTGGGATGAATACTCTTTGTTAATGGCAATTCCTTCTTGCACATGTGGATCATCTCAATTTTTTGTGAATTTGGTTCAGCAACAGCACATCATGCAGTTCCTTATGGGACTGAATGAATCATATGGAGCTATAAGAGGAAATATATTGATGATACAGCCTCTGCCTTCGATGAATCAAATTTACAACATCTTGCTTCAAGAAGAAAAGCAAAGAGAAATATATAATCCAAGTACAATTACTGGAGATTCAGCAGCTTTGGTTTCAAGAAATGATGGTTTTAAGAACCATGCAAACTATTCCACTCAGCAAAGAAATTTTCCAAGATCTACACCAAATTACAAGAGGAATGTCACATGCAATCACTGCAAAATCCCTGGACATGTTGCTGAAACATGCTACAAACTTCATGGATATCCTACTGGATATAAGTTCAATAAAGACAAGAGAAGGTCTGCCAACTTAGCTCAAGGGAATGGAAGTAATACAATGCACGACACTTCTGAATCTAATGCAACATCTGGATTCACACTCAAGCAATATAATCAGTTGGTTGCCTTACTGAACAAGTCTTCATCAGATCTTGGACATGCAAACAAAAATGACAGCATTGCTGCAAATGCATTCTTAGCAGGTAAGAGTTGTCTTCTTTCTATTGGCATTAATCATAATTGGATAATTGATAGTGGGGCTACTGATCATATAAGTCCTGATTTGAGCATGTTTACTTCTTTCATTCCCATCAAAGAACCTACTTTCATTACTATGCCTAATGGAAAACAAGCCAAAATTCTTCACATAGGCATAGTCCAACTTAACACTAAAATTACTCTATATCGAGTTCTTCATATTCCTGAGTTTCAATTCAATTTACTTTCAGTACAAAAGCTTTGCAATGATTTGTCTTGTAAAGTAGTTTTCACACCAAACTCTTCCTTCATTCAGGACCATTCAATGAGCAAGGAAATTCTCCTTGGTAATCAAGCTGGTGGCTTGTATTTTGTCTCCAAAGATTACTGCAAGGATCAATGTGGTGTTACCCCTAGCCTATCTCCTAAGCATTTAGTTTATGTTTCAACTTTAAATAACACTTGTAATAGTTCTTTACATGTACCTAAACAGCTTTCAATTCATGACTTGTGGCACTTTCGAATGGGGCATTTGCCTTTTTCTGTTTTGAAACATATTGTAAACTTTCCTTTACTTAATAAAGAACTTTCTGTTTGTCAAATCTGTCTACAAGCTAGAATGCATCGTAAATCATTTCCATCTAGCCACACTCATTCTTCACACATCTTTGAATTATTGCATGTAGATACTTGGGGTCCTTTTCATCAAATCAGTCACAATGGTTATAAATATTTTTTAACCATTGTAGATGACTACTCTAGGTCTACTTGGACTCACTTCATATAACATAAAAGTAATGCAGTTCCCATTCTTAAAGCTTTCATAGCTTATGTTCAAACTCAGTTTCATGTTGCTGTCAAAATAATTAGGACAGATAATGCCTTAGAATTAAAAGATGCTTCAGCACAACAATTCTATAATTCTCATGGAATTGTTCATCAAACTTCATGTGTTGATACTCCACAACAAAATGGAGTTGTAGAGAGAAAACATAAGCATCTTTTGGAAACAGCTAGAGCTTTGTTTTTCCAATCCAAATTGCCTTTAGCTTATTGGAATGAATGTGTTTTGACTGCAACATATCTCATTAACAGATTTCTTTCCTCCATTTTTAATCACCAAACACCTTATGAAATTCTTTTTAAACACAAACCATCTTATACTCATCTTCGAGCATTTGGCTGCCTTTGCTTTGTCTCCACACTAAAGAGACAAAGAGACAAGTTTCAATCTCGAGCCAATCCTTCTGTTTTCATTGGTTATGCTTACAACCAGAAAGCATACAAGGTTTTAGATTTAAATTCATACAAAATTCTTGTTACTCGAGATGTCACATTTCATGAATCTTGTTTTCCTTTTCACAACATTTGGTTCCTAGTTCAACTATTCCATTACCTATTCCTCTCACTGATTTGTCTACCTTACACTTTCCAAATGAATTTCCTATTTTCATTTCAAGTTCTACCAATACTGGTTCCTTGCATACCACTACTTCTTCTTCTTCATCTTTTTCAGAAACTTCAATTCATAATTCTACTTCTCTTGATACCTCCAATTCTTCCAATCTGCCTAGAAGATCTACTAGGGATCATAAAGCTCCCACATACTTGCAGGACTTTGTTTGTAATACAGCTACTAGCTGTCCATCCCATTGGTGTCATCTTGTTGCTTTTCATCAATTACCTTTTTCTTCTCAAGCTCATATAGCTCATTCATATAATCTTGTTGAACCTACATCTTATGTTCAAGCCTCATTAGATTCTAATTGGGTTAATGCCATGGAAAAAGAACTTACTGCTTTGCATGCTAATCATACTTGGGATGTAGTTAATCTGCCAAAAGGTAAAAAGGCTATAGGCTGCAAATGGGTTTACAAAGTTAAACTCAAAGTTGATGGTAGTTTGGAAAGATATAAGCCTCGTTTAGTAGGCAAAGGATATACACAACAGGAAGGGGTGGATTATTCAGAAACTTTCTCACCTGTAGTCAAAATGGCAACCATAAGAGCAGTCATTGCTGTTGCTGCTTACAAAGGCTGGAAATTGTCTCAACTGGATGTAAACAATGCTTTCCTTCATGGTGATTTGCATGAAGAAGTTTACATGAAATGTCCACCAGGTTTCTCTCACTCCTCCAATCAAGTTTGTAAGCTTCGAAAATCTCTTTATGGCTTAAAGCAGGCTTCTAGACAATGGTTTGCCAAACTTATTGATGAGCTAAAGTTTCGAGGGTATGAACAATCAAAGAATGACTATTCTTTGTTTTTAAAAAGGTCAAGAGATAAAATTGCAATTCTGGTTGTTTATGTTGATGACATTCTGATTTCTGGTTCTGATTATGATGAAATTGATGCACTCAAATTACATTTAAATGCTGTTTTTGGCATAAAAGATTTGGGTCCTTTGCATTATTTTCTTGGATTGGAAGTTGCTAATACCTTACAGGGAGTTATTCTTACTCAACAAAAGTTTACTACTGAATTGTTGACTGAATTTGCTGATAAATCTTGGAAATCAGTTGTCACTCCTCTTCCTCAAAATCTGAAATTACTTCCTGATGATGGAGACTTATTGGAGGATGCTTCATTGTATCGCACTATCATTGGGAAATTGAGTTTTCTCACCAATACTAGACCTGATATTGCCTTTACAGTGCAAACACTGAGTCAGTTCATGCAATCTCCTCGAACTTCCCATCTGACAGCCTCTTATCATGTTCTTAAATATCTCATGGGCACACGAGGGCAAGGTATCTTACTTCAAGTTGCTGATGAGCTCACTTTACAAGCTTTTTCAGACTCAGATTGGGCATCTTGTCCCATATCACGTCGATCAGTCACTGGCTATGTTGTTCTTCTTGGCAAGTCACCTATCAGCTGGAAATCTAAGAAGCAAGGGACTGTATCTAAGTCATCATCCGAGGCTGAGTATTGTGCCATGTCTCAGGCAGCAGCTGAGGTTACTTGGTTGGTACGTTTACTTGAAGAACTTGGTTTGCCATCTTTAAAACCAGTTACCTTGCATTGTGATAATCAAAGTGCTTTACACATTGCACGAAATCCTATATTTCATGAAAGAACTAAGCACATTGAGCTTGATTGCCATTTCACCTGAGAAAAAGTTATGGATGGTCTATTGCAGCTTTCTTACTTGCCAACTCAACACCACCTTGCTGATGTTCTGACTAAGATTCTCAGTTCTTCTCAGCATCATGAGCTTCTTTCCAAGCTTGGGATGCTTAAGCTACCTCATCCTCAGCTTGAGGGGGGGTGTTGGAATACTCTTGAAGATACAGCATACAAGTAGTGTGTATTGTGCATAAGAGCCACGTGTATAGGCAGTTAGCTAATGATTAGTTAGTTATAGTTGCAAGGCTTAGTTAAAGTTGTTACACGAGTTGTTACATAAAATAATAATTCCTTTATTTGATTTACTGGTATATAACCAGTCTTTAATGTATGTTTATCATTATTGAGAAATACAAGTTTACAATTCTTACACATTCACAAACAGAGCTTTATCTCTCTGCATTTCCTTTTCTTTACTTCCTTGCTTCTGCATATCTCTGCAACCTGGATCTATGGCTTCTGCAGCAAGCAAGCTTAGATCAATGTCAATTAACATGATCCATACCCCTCGCACCTTTGTTTTGTAACTTCCTTTGTGTCATTCGTGTAGGAGGTTGTAAAATAAAAGAGAGAATGGGTGGCTGTTTAGCATGTACCCTCTTCCTAACCCATGCCAAGCTCCTCAACTTAGGTCACTTTTGCATGTGACTTAGGTGTTCTTAATGGGTTTGCAAAACTTGTTTATGGATTTCGTGTCCACACCTCTCAGCAACGAAGAATTTCCACTGCTCTACTTCTCCTTATCTCTCGTCCGCAAATGCCTCAGCTTTCGGCTCGCTTGAGGAATGTGTCGATGATCTACCAACTTGTTTGGTTCCCTCTGACAAAATGGCCTCTTAACCATCCCAGTTTCATGGTTCCTTCATTCAGTATGGTCCCAAGAAATGAAAAGTTGGATAATCCGTATACAATATAGCATGGTATAATTATGACTTGTTTGATATAATTTATGTAAGTTGAGTTTTTGCTATAAAAAATTTCACAGTAGAACTTTTAAAAAATGAATTTTTATTAAAATATATAGTTATTTTATTATCATTTAAAAAAATATTTTTAGTGCTTTAAAAAAAATATTTAATGCTACGCAGAACTTTCCCGCTGAAAAATAAAATTTTCAAAACAAAATTTAAAATTTTCAAAAAACTTTTTTAAGTCAATAAACATTTCATGGTCCATGCAACTTTATTTTTGTCATAAGCCCGGCCAAACTAAATGTTTGCACCAAGCTTTTGAAGCCCATTTTATTGTGGCATAAAAATCGATTGAGCCCAAGAAGAAATATCATATAACATATTCACCCAAAAAGTCCCTAATGTCCACTAGGGTTTTTGAAGGGGAGAGAGAGGGGGGTTTTTGTCCATGGGCACTCCGAAGACCACGAAGAAGAACAAGAAGAACCAAAACCCAGAGAGCAAATTCCATTTTGACCTCAATCTTTGCACCAAAAACAATGATTTAAGGCTCGCCATTTCCCTATACGAAGCTGCGCTTTCGAACAATACCCGTCTCAATCACCACCATTTCAATGCCCTCCTTCACCTCTGCTCCAATTCGGTCACTGACCCATCATTGAAAGATTTAGCTTTGGAAAATGGATTGCGCATATTCGATCATATGTCGTCCATCGGAGTCGTCCCAAATGAGGCCACGATCACAGCCGTTGCTCGGTTGGCTGCAGCCAAAGGAGACGGTGATTATGCCTTTGAGTTGGTTAAGAACATCGGAAAGTACAATGCTTTGCCGAGGTTGCGGACTTATGACCCGGCGCTGTATTGCTTCTGCGAGAAATTGGAGGCAGAGAAGGCGTATGAGGTGGAGAAGCATATGGGTTCGGTGGGAGTGAGTGTGGAGGAGCCAGAGATTGCTGCATTGCTGAAGGTGAGCTCAGAGACTGGCATGGAAGAGAGAGTTTATGGGTATTTGCATAAGTTGAGGAATTCTGTGAGGAGTGTTAGTGAATCCACTGCCAAGGTTATTGAAGATTGGTTTTGTGGGGGCAAGGCTTCGAAGGTGGGTGAGGTGAATTGGGAAGTCAATCGAATCAAAGAGGCGGTTTTGAGGAATGGAGGAGGGTGGCATGGACAGGGTTGGATCGGGGAAGGAGATTGGGTTTTGTGTAGAACAAATGTTGATTCCAATGGAGAGTGTCAGTCTTGTAAGGAGAAGTTAGTTTGCGTCGACATTGATAATGCCGAAACCGAGAGATTTGCGCAGTCCGTGGCTTCATTGGCAATGGAAAGGGAGACCAAGTCGAACTTTAGTGAGTTTCAGGTACGCGTGTGTTTTTGTTGGCTTCTCATACATGCAGTGGCACTTGGAATATTATGTCATATCATTAATATATTTGAGTTGTTGAAAAATGTTTTCTTTTCTCTTGGAATATCAAGTTATTTGCAATAACAGAATTTGAATCTGAACAATGATAAAGTCGTTGCATTTGGTGTTTACTTAAATTTACTTGTATTTGGGGGCCTGATGTTATAGTTCCTTAGGGTGATAATGTTAGAAATTTCTGGTGCCAAGATGCTGGCCTATGCATCTGTTTGTTGTTCTAATGCTCAAGCAAGTGACACATTATTGCATATTTATTTCTATTATTAGACAAAACAACTTCAGGAAAAGTATTTCCAAAGTTTAGGAAAGCGGATAGAGGGGTCCTCATTCCCCTGCTTCCACCACCACCACAGATAGATTCTGCCTTCGTATTTGGAAGGATAATAATCAAGCTTTGAAGGTTTATTTGCTCCGGCAAGTTTTTCATGTGGAGAGGGCGGGTGGGAGGTTGCATGGGTGTTATATATTTTACAGATAGGGTTTGAAAATCCTAATTTCGTTCCTTTAATGTCCTCTATGTGCTGGAGATGAAACTAATACAAATATCAAATATGTGTTGATTCCTAATTTCCTTTTGAAAGTAGTAGGTCATTATGTCTAATGCATGTTCTTCAAAGGTTGCTTGTTTTGGGCTGAAAGGAGTAAGGAGGCATTTCTTGGGCAACAATCAATTAGGACACCGCAATTAGCGAAACATAATATTGTGTTTGCTGGTTTTCAGTTGTAGCTTTTGATCTGCCCCTGATTTTTATTTATTTATTTATTTAGTATTATTATTATATTTTTATATTTATGAGATGCTTCTTAATAAGCTAATAAGCTATTTATTATGTTATTGCTTTCCTGCTCCATACAAAATGCACATCTAACAGTTACTCTTTCATGCCTTTTTGAAGTGTTGGCTAGAGAAGAATGCTGATTACGAAGCTATAGTTGATGGAGCAAATATTGGGCTTTACCAACAGAATTTTTCAGATGGTAGTTTTAGTGTTTCTCAGGTTGTAATTCTCTTGATAGTTTATTTTTGTTTTGCTATGTTGTTTCTTTCTTTTGGTAATAAAAATTACTTATTGTGATTTAAGTAATTTAATGTTTATATGCATGACTCACTAGGCTAGTGTTTTAAATAGTGCAGCTTGATGCTGTTGTAAATGAATTGTATAATAGGAGTGGAAAAAAGTGGCCGCTTGTTATCTTGCACCATAAACGTTTTCGTGCGCTTGTGGAAAATCCTTCTCACAGAAAATGGGTTGAAGAATGGATGGATAAAGGTATTCTTTATACAACACCAACTGGTTCCAATGACGATTGGTAAGATCCCTTAATCCATACTATGCATATATACCATTCTTTGCATTTGTGTATGAAAGATTGCAAAAAACTTTTGTATACGTACAAAAAGAATATATATACATATATATGTATGTACATAAAAGAAACAAAATATATATTTACCCGTTTAAATCTTCACCATGTTGATGGACATGTTGACTTTATGATTTAACATTTATAAGTTGTCCAATGGCTTTCTTTGTATTTATACTCTTTTTGTTCTTTTATGCATGGCATCTACATTTTACCTTTGTCATGATTCAGGTATTGGCTATACGCCACCATAAGTCTCAAGTGCTTGCTAGTGACAAATGATGAGATGCGAGATCATATTTTTGAACTCTTAGGAAGCAGCTTCTTTCTCAAGTGGAAAGAGAGGCATCAAGTATGATATAAAACTTCACCAGACAAACTATTTAAGTTTTTTTTCTCACCTTATTGACTTGCTTTTGTTAGTGTCTTCTAGTAATCTCAGTCAAGTAAAAGTATACATTAAGAATCATGTGATAATTCATGATCCTTAACTCTCTAGCATGGCAGATTGTCTATTTGTGATGGCAATGCCTTATTCTATTTTTTTTTTGTGTAATTTCACAATTTCAAAAATTGTTGTGTCCCTGGTGCTTAGTGCCCTTATTTATCTTTGAATCTTTTATGAATTAAAATGTTTTTAATAATAGAATCTCTTCTGCTTCCTCTTTCGTAGGTAAGATATACTTTTGTCAAAGGCAATCTAAAACTCCATATGCCACCTCCATATTCTTCAGTCATCCAGGTACCAACTGTAGTTGCTCATTATGGTATCTTCCTGTGTCATTATCTCATTTTAATTTTCACATTTCTATTTATTTGTCCAATCAGATTTATATATTCAGTGCATAATACAGCTGGCCATAGGAATTCAATTTTAAGAACTGTTTTAGATGCTTTGATAGGTGTAATTTCTGTGGGGCACCTATAATGAATATATAGATTTAGCAGCAAGAATCCAAATGAAGCTGTTATTATATCTATTTTACAATGCATACAAAGCACTGAGCTTATACTGAAAGTCTCCTTAAAATGAAAATTATTATAGTGTCATGAATGCTTATGTCAATTGTACAACCAAACGTTATAGTTTTCAGATAGGAAAATGGAAAGTACTTGCTAAAACATATTTACATTTGAAAAATCAGAAATTCGGCTTACAGGGAACTTGAAAATCATTAGATAGGGATAAATTTGTACTTGCAACCTGGATATGAATTCTGAAGAATTTTTTTTTGTAATCCGTGTTAGAATTCGGACTGTAATTAATAGCATATAGTTTTGGGTAATTTTCAACTGAGCATGCTATCAAAAGAATGTAGTTGAAGTTAGGATGTCAACTTCAAATGTAGAACTAACAAAAATGTTAGAGATTAAGATTTCCATGGTGAATTAGGTGCTGACACCAACTTAAGTTGAGGGAAGAAGAGTGAATGATTCAGTCATATACACTTTTGGACTATGAAAACAGCATTGCGTAAGAATGGTTTGTTTCACATGGTTCAGTCGTTTAATTAAAGAATATGAACAAATCGATATTTTTTGTGATGGTTGTCAAGAAAGTATTCTTATTTTGTTCTTTCTAATGGAGTACTGAGAATCTAATCTCTGTTCAGGAATCAGAAACAGGAACATGGCATATTCCTATAGCAAGTGACTGCAGCAGTGAGGAGTCTGCAAGAATCTGGCTTTGCATCACTCGGCCAAGTGTTTCGAAAGCTCTTGATGAAGTTATGAAGACTGCAGTAACCTCTCAAAATGGTGGTGGTCTGTACTGCAATACTAAACTACCGGACTCGGGCCAGAGTGTTGACCGCAGCAATGTTTTATATGACAACCTGGATTCATCTCAGATCTGTGACAATAAAGCTACAGCCACAACAGGCAAAAGAAAAGAGAGGTCTCCATCTCCTTAACAGCTTTATCTTTCTCCCAAATAATATGTCCGCAGAGGCCTTTATGGTGTTCTTTGAGTATGGAGACGGGTCTTCGTCTTGTAACATGGGTGCATTTGACAGGCATCGCTGTATTCAAAAACAGAAAACAAAAACGTTACCCGACAAGCTATTAACGCCCCCCAAGATTTTATGTTTGTTTTTACATCTGTTTTGTATGTTAATCATGCATTTATGATGAAATCGCTCCCTCTCAGTTTCCCAGGAAAGAGTTGTAGAAAATGAGTTTTGTTATTATTTCAACAATCCAGTCATTGGAAGTAATACAAAATATATATAGTCAGCAATAATAAATACCAAGATTAACAACTTGCACAATACTAAAGTAAGACCAACCTGTCTGTCCCAAGATTTAAAAAAGATGGGATGGCAGTTTCTAAGATGAAAACTAAATTGATGAATTGGTACAAAAGGAGAATAACTTGTAAGCTACTAATGACTTTGTTTGCTTTAAAGAAAACTAAGTTAAGAAATGAATAGAGATCCCATAAAAGAAAATAGTATTAGGAGTTAAGGTAATTACAGGATTCTGTGGTCAAAGGTCGGTAGCCCTGGCCAAAGATACACTTTTGGGTCGAAATAAAAGTCAAAGGTTGGTAGCCCCGGCCAAAGATACACTTTTGGGTCGAAATAAAAGTGATGTGCTGTGCTAGTATTCTACTTAGTTGCAAAAGATGTATCTGGAGTCTTTGAGGCAACGGTTAGAGAGGAACCCATCCTAGATGAGCTCCAACCCAACCACATTTGTTGGCAACCTAATTGATGAGGAAGAATAAACTGTTTTTGAGTTTTTTAGAAAATACACTGCATTTAGCAAGTTACAAGTAGACATAGTTAAACCATACACTCCGCACTTTTCAAAGCAAGACCAATTGAAATCCAAAAAGAAGTCTCTGCAAGCATGGACAATTGAATTAATACCAGAAACTGGAGCCTTTTTGAAAGGTATTGTTCAGTACAGGTGATGAGGATGCAGGCTTATTTTTACCTAAACCATTAATTCAAGATCAAGGCAGATGTGTAGTTCAACCACTCAATCAAGGCATTCCTGGATTAGCGTGTTGCTATTGGGTGTAGTTCAACCACTCAATCAACACATTCCTGGATTAGTGTGTTGCTACTGTCAACTTTGATGAAACAAATTTAAATACATGGAGAGGACAAATCTATACGAGGGAACAACTTTTCCCACATGACTCTCTGAATTTAAGAATTTGATTCTCTAGTCTCGTGTTTTTCCATCTTCAAATAACTATTTAAAAACAGTAAAGTTGTCACTTTTAGGAAAATTACAGATTCCCACTCACTTTAAATGGGAATTAATAATTTTATATATTCTTGCAAAATTTTAATTGAATATTTCGAAATTTTTATAAACTCTTTTAAAATTTAAATTGAATATTTTTAGATTTTAAACTTTTTTAAAATCCATTTAAATGACGTAAATATATTTTCCCTTTTTGAATCACTTTCAAAGTTTTCTTTGCTTTTTTTAGCCAAGTCTATGATTTCTATGAAAGCCTAAAAAATGGACAATTAACGGTGGTTGTTTCCATTTCACATTCCTCTGTTTTTTATGAGTATATATATATCTATATAATTTTTTTTTTTGGGGTATATAATTCACCATTAATGAGTTTGGTTGGTGTGTCGAGTTGCTGATATTGAAACACGATGACAAACTTGCCAGACGTTAACTTGTGGCATTTTACCCTCACATCACTACAACTCGGCTAATGATTGAACATATCTGACTCTACATTATTGACTTTATAACATATTGAATGGAAACTTTCTTTTAGGATTTACATATGCATTTAAAGTTGTTGAAATTCGATGAATCTACTCCTGGTTGATTCTGATTTAATAGCTGCTTAGGGTGATAATATTAGAATTTTCTGGTGCCGCGATTTACGCCTATGCATCTGTCTGTTGTTCTAGTACTGCTCAAGCATGTTATTGTTTATTCATTAAACAAAAAACTTTTAGGAGGATCAATATTTTCAAAATAGAAGTGAGATTTATTTTAATTCATGTCATGTGTACCGTAGCTGCAATTTAAAAGTCCCCATACCCATTGCAAAAGGCAAATGATCATCCAAGCCACAACATTTGTTATTCTCTAATGTCACCTATTATTACGAGTCCTCGATACGTATCTATTAGGGGAATATTCCATCCAAACTCTCTAAAATTTACACTAATTATAATTTTATCTCTCAGATGTTTTAAAATTTAACTAGTACTACTATATAAAAGGTGTGAGTGATACAATTTCAAGAAGTAAAAAACAAAATGATAATTTTTTAAAAGAGATGTTGATTTTATATATTTTTGAAATCTGAGGATCGAATTGCATTTAAACTAGACTTTGGAAAGGTGATTATATATTACTGTTCCACTGATATATCTAGATAGATTTGTCAAACATCAATATTGTTGTTGAAATCAATGACGAATAGCGTGTTTTCATCAAGCTCTCATTTTTAAGATGGTTTGTTTCCTCAATCTTCCATATATCTTCTATGGGGGTCTTAAAATTAATTAATTAGATGAATTTGGAGATCGTGAGATCTTATTGGAGTATGCTAGAACATGCATGTGTCCATGGATTGGAAGAGCAGTATGCATTTTCAAATTCTTCAATATACTACCACATGCATTTTCATTTACTTGGTCGACCAGAAATCCTATATTTTATTCCAAATTTTCATTAATTATTTAGCGATGTATAGTGTAATTTACAATATGAATTTTATAGGTTGAAGAAACAACAAACAAGCAGAGGTAATTCCTTTTCTTTTCAACAAGTTTTGACCAACCAAAAGTTAAACTATATACATATAGTATAAACTTATGCATAGTTTTTGAGAATGATATAATTAATTCCGTCCTAGATTTTCTCATATAACACAATTTAATATATACCAAATTTCTTTCCACTAATGGAAACACTAATTATAAGAAGGTTTGGAAAAGGGACCACCAAATCACACTCATACTCCAAAACCCTTACTCAATCTTAGCGTGCATTATTATCAATATATAAATATATAAACCCTTCCAAAAATATATTAATATATAAACCCTATAACACCTTGTTAGGTGAAGGAAATCTTTCATTGACACGTTAGATGGGAATGTGAAACAATTTAATTTATACATATTAATTAATCATCTGTGAACCAATAAGCAATTAAAGGAAACTTCGGTTGCGATGTGATACAGTACCAACATATACATTTTTTTTGGGTGAATTGTACCAACATATATATATATATATATATATATATATATATATATGCACAAATGCTGTAGCATTAAAAAAATAATAATAAAATGATGTGGCGGGTGCGCAACAATTATCTAATCACCGTTGGGTTATCATGATGTCATAAATTCAATTTGGAATTCTAACAAAACCTTTTTTAATTAGTAAAATTTGTATTTTAATTGATTTAAATATAATTATAAAAAATTTATAGATCTTTATAATTTTCTATAGAATTTAAAAAAAAATGAGATTCCACTTAAATATTTTTATTTACAAAATTATTTTTTAAAATTTAATATAATTTATTATTTTTTAAAAATTTTAAAATCAATAACTTTTTAATACTGATTTTTATAAAAGTTTTAATTGAATATAAATAAATTTTAATTCATTTTTATAAAATTTAAAATCTGAACTGAATATTTTTAATTTGCATAAATTTTTTTAAATTTTGAATTGAATACTTTTAAATTTTTAAATTTATTTAAAATTTAACAAATTTTAAGATGAATACACTGTTTTTGATTGAAAAAAAAAAGGACCGACCGACCGACCAACTTTAGAAATTAAGAATCCCAAATATTTGAGAGAACTTGTTCGGCAGCCTACAAATTTTGTTTATTCTATAAAAGGTTTTTCAAACTTCTTATTAATTTCCTGTCCAAAAAAAAATATCCTTCTTAGTCCTTACCAATATACAATATACCTTTCACAATTTATCATTTGGTTTTCCTATTTCCTTTCCATATTAATTATATAAAATATGGGCTTCTTCTATGTTATAACTTGTGATTTTATTTATACACTTGTTTACAAATGATGTTATTTTATTTAAAAAATTTAGTACTATTAAATAGTTTATAAATAATATTATTTTAATTATGCACATTGTTACTCTTACTTGTGTTGGTTTATATACAATCTGAAAAGGGCTGTACCTATATGTGCTTGTAATTAAACAACAGGAGAAATAGACACTTTTGGAATTGCTGCTTCTTTCTTTTTTCAATCAAATCATTTGGTGTACACGAAAGACTAACGACAGTATCAAAAACCAAAAAATAGACAAATATCGGAAATAGAAGAAATATGTAAGCACCTGAAATGTGACAAAATATAATGGGACCCAGAGATTATCATACTAGCTACTATATATACCCTCGACTATATGCCCAAGAAATTCATGCATTCGAACTTTGGTTGATAGATAGCTTTTGTTCTTTATTATCTCAAATAGCAATTTTTCATTATAAATATTACCAATTATTTTTTGAATGGAGTTGGAAAGCATACCCCAATTTCTGGAGGATAAGACCATTTTGGTCACTGGAGCCACTGGCCTCCTTGCAAAGAGTAAACTCAAATAACACCTTCTGTTAATTTCTATGTGCTCAAATATTTAATCTACTTTCTAATTTTATTCTTTTAATTTATGAGAGTAGTGTTACAATTTCAAGCTTCTTAATTTGAATTACTATGATATGTATATGAATACACACATATATATATATATATATATATATATAAATGCAGTTTTCGTAGAGAAGATACTGAGGGTTCAACCAAATGTGAAGAAACTCTATCTAGTTTTCAGAGCTACAGATTGTGAGAAAGCAAAGCAACGCATGCGTAATGAGGTTTAGAAAAAAACAAATCCCTTTACTAATTTTTCATATATATATATATATAATTTTACTATGAATTTCAATAGTTGGAGATATAATGGAGCTTTACTGTGCATTTTTTTTTTCTTCTGAATTTTTTGGTTTTTATTTTATTTTATAGTATTTAAGACTGTTTTAAGTAAAACTGAAAAAAAAAAATTGCTATATATATTATGTTACTTTTGTTTATTTATTTATTTTAGTTTAAGACAATCTCAAATAATTTTAAATATTAGATCCTCAACTATCAAAATTTACAACATGACTCTACAAACACACACACATATACATACATATATATATATATTTATAAATTTTAGTATCCAGACTGCTGATGAAATTTTTGTACGGATTATCACTGATCTATATTTTAGTGATGAATCTAAAAAGTTTCGCTATTAATTTTCTATGTTAGTATACAAAACTGTCACTAAAGACATGTTTTTAGTGAGCGAAAATTTCGTTTGGGCGTTGGATAATAACAACTATATATATATATTTATACATATCTCTGTGTTTTGTTTTTTTGTTTTAATTTCTCTTTTGTTTCATTTATAGGTGATAGGAAAGCAGGTGTTCAGGATTCTAAGAGAAAAATGGGGTGCAAAGTTTGATTCCTTTATATCAGAAAAATTGGTTGCAGTCCCTGGAGATATTACTTATGAAAACTTGGGAGTAAAAGATTTCAATTTGAGGGAGGAAATGTGGAAGAATATAGATGTCATTGTTAATTCTGCTGCCACAACTGACTTTTATGAAAGGTACCAATTGAACTACTTTCTTGTACATATAAAAATCTCATATAATTATTAACCGAAAAACTAAATCTGATAGAATTGAGATTATTTATATAAAATTAAATTAAAATATAAACCCTTAATCTCAAGTCAAACGGACTTGATTTTTTTGGAATCATGTTTTAAATCCTGACTTTTAATTCTATGATTTGAACTAACAAATTAAATGGTAATTAAAATTCAGTTCAAATGTAAACATCAGAGATTAAAATTTAAGACGTGATTTTAGAAAAATCAATTGTCTTAACCTGAGCATGCATTATCCTTCATAAATATATGTATTTTTTATATTTGGCAGATACGATGTTGCTCTTGATATAAATACATTGGGAGTTGAACATGTTTTGAACTTTGGAAAGAAATGTGTTAAGCTGAAGATGGTTGTTCACGTCTCAACTGGTTAGTGTTTCATTCGAAATGACATGTCCTTTATATTAATTGGTGTTTCACCTTTATAGTTTTTGAACTAAAATTAATTGATTTTAAATATGTTTATCATGGTGATGGTGATATTATTGGACATATATTCTCCTTGATATTTGCTCAATGAGACTAATTAAGTTTGCTCGATTTGACACTTCACATGGTTCCTAAATTAATTAAAAAATTGATATTTATATATATAGGACTAAACTAATGCATGGTGAAAGTCAATTATACAGTAATATAATAACTTTTTTTTTGGTAATACAGTAATATAATAACTTTTTTTTTTTGGGTAGAAAACAGTAATATAATAACTTGGGATTAAATAAAAGTGCTAAATTTAATTTGTTTGAACAGCTTATGTGTGTGGTGAAGGGGAGGGTCTAATACTGGAGACACCATTAAAGATGGGACAAACTTTGAAGGCAGACTGCAGCTCCAAGTTAGATATTAAACTAGAAAAGAAACTGGCAGCCCAAAAACTGAAGCAACTACAAGCACAAGGCATTTCAGAACAACAAATCGCTTCCACCATGAGCGATTTTGGCATGAAAAGGTTTTTAACTAAACATATCCATAAATTACAAGTTAGTCTTATATCAGAACTATCTAACTTTCTTAAAATCAATTTTAAAATCCTAATTTTAAAATCAAAAGTCAAGATTTTAAAGATTGATTTTATAAAAAAAAAGACAGATCATCGTTATCTGAGCTTCGTTACTATAAAGTAATACTGAAATATATATGTCTATGATTTTGGCATAGTTTTTCATATATAATGAGAATTTTCATAATTAAATTGGACCAATAATGAATCAATATTGATATCAATCAGTCAAAATATATATAAACAAGCAGGGCAAAAGAGTTTGGATGGCCAAATACGTATGTATTTACGAAGGCAATGGGAGAAATGATAGCAGGAGAAGCAAAAGATGAAGTTCCTCTCCTTATCATACGCCCTACGATGGTTACCAGCACTTTCAATGAACCTTTTCCTGGTTGGATTGAAGGTTTGAGGTAAAAAATGATCCTAACATATCACAGCTTGTGAATTTCAAAAAAAATAAAAAATAAAAAAAATAAAATATATATATATATATATATAAAATTATCAATTACGAATTGCCATGTTGATGTCTCATTATTTAATATTACTCATGGATTGTGAGAAGCATTTTTCTTAGAAATATGGATGCACATTCTTTTGGGACAACTATAAACATCTTCAATGGCATTATGGCCGGATTGCTATTTTTTTTCTTTGCCACATGAAAAATATAGATATTTATTCTAAAAAAAAAAACCTTCTCTAACTGTCTAAAAACTTTGTCAAACTTTATCATACTTTGCCATAAGAATATAATTTAAAAAAAAAAAAGATAGATTCATCATTATCGATTGTTATTATTTTTTAAAAGAAAAATATAGATATTCACTTCGTAAGTTAATTGAATCTAAACAGAAGTATTAGAGATCGATTTTTAGTTGAGTGTCTATCAAGTAAATATTCATTCCATATGCAAGTCTTTTTAACTTTTGTACCACATAGATAGCAATCCAAAAAGAGTTAAATAATATAAATAGAAAAATTAATTTTCAATTTAATTAAGTCATAAACTGATATTTAATTTATTGACAGAACAATTGATAGTGTAATTGTTGGCTATGGTAAAGGGAAGGTTCCATGCTTCCTCGCCGCTCCTACCTTGATATTTGATTTGGTGAGTCTTTATTTTTATATTATATTCTATTGATTAACAATTAATTTCGTGATTAAAGAGTTTTGGCTATTTTATTAATTTAAAAAAAATTAAATGAAATAAAGTTGAAGCTTGTTTAATTATCATCTTCCCATTGTACACTATAGCAATTGTAAATAACAAATTAAAGGTTGTTTATTTTATTTTATTTTTGCTAATATATATGTATAAATTTGCAGATTCCAGCTGACATGGTGGTAAATGCTATGATTGTGGCCATGGTAGCTGATCATGGAAATAAATCATCTGGTACAGTTTATCAAGTGGGGTCCTCACTGAAAAATCCTATTAACATAACAATGGTACGCAATTTTATATTCCAATACTTTGGTGAAAACCCATTGACAAACAAGGATGGGAAGCCAATCAAAGTTAGAATGGGAAAAATGTTGCCCGATATGCCTTCTTTCATGATCTACGTGCTCGTTCGCTTTATAATGCCTCTCAAGGTAATAATTCTTCTTTCATCTTTCCCATTTTTTTATTCTAGTTAATTTATATATATATATATATATATATATATAAATTTTATAAAGTGGATATTTTCATTTTTTTAAAATTTATATTGCTATTAGAAATTAATTTTTTATCACTGATAATTTTATATTTTATTTTAGTAACGAAGCTATTAATTAATTATTGATGACAATATGCATTTAAAAAAATAAAAATATCTGCATAATAAAAAAACTATATATATAATTCTCTACATTAAATTCTAAATATTATTAAAGAAACTAATAATTTTACTATTAGACTTCATATACAGTATAATACTAACTATCTTAATAATATCTTTATATATATATATATATATATATATATATATATATATATATAGGTCTTGCAAGTGGTGAATGTAGCATCATTCCAGTATTTCAAAGACCTGTATATTAGCTGTGAGCAGAAAATCAAATTGTTATTGCGGTTGGTGGAGCTTTACAAACCATATTTGGTATTCAAGGGCATGTAAGTGTGTGTGCATATATATATAATTATTCTTAACTTTATATATAAATATATATAATTTTAATTATTAAAATATATATAATTTCAAATTAAATGTAGATTTGACGACATAAACACCGAGAAGCTGCGAGTGAAAGCAAGGGAAAGTTGCAACGAAGTGGATGATTTCAATTTCGATCCAAAGTGCATTGATTGGGAAAACTACATTTTGAATGTTCACATTCCTGGCCTCAAGAAACATGTTATTCGTTGATTTTCAATAATTCTAAGTTTATTTTATATATATATACATATATATATATATATATATGCAAAATCTGGACATTTAATTAAGGTTGTCCAATATTATAATTAATTTTCTGAATAACAATGGATTGAGTTTGTTAATGTTTGCTATTCTTTTTTTTTTTTCTTTTTTGTTTTTATAATGGGTTCGTCTATCTATTGAATATTATTATTTATTAGACACACAGTGGTTATTCTTATTACTATTGGCTGCCTTACCTCTCCAAACTATTTTCAGTTTGCCCGCTATTTTTTTTATCAGATAAGTCTAATTATATAATTTTTTTCATTGACTATTTATTAAAGAAGATCAATTAGTCATGCAGACTTGTAAAGGAAACTATTCTTATTCTTATTGTTATATGCATATATATATATACACTTATATATATACATTTTTTTTTCCGTTCGTTGTGTATAAATTATGCACCCATGCATATATATAAATATAAGCTTCCAACACGTACACCTACACATTACTAAATCAATTTGATACAACAAATATGGATTTGAAAGCTTGCATACTACAGTGTTCATAAATACAATTGGGATTAGGATCATCTCAGTTTCCATAGAAATAGAGAATCTCAAATTGGTTTAAGCATTGGTGCCACTTGTTTTGGACAAATAATTTAAACCATTGGATCTTTTTACTTGTCTAAACAATTAATAATCATAATTAATGATTTGAATGATTTTAGGAAATATGGATATAGTAGAGAGTTTCTATATTTATGATTTCTTTAATGCTATTGATTAATATATTAAACAATTACAAAATACTAAATGTCTTTTAGATATATGGATAAATTTCAAGAATTCTTGAACCAAGGAGACAATAATATTATAAATCAAAATATATTTGAGAAAAAATATATATATTATGAAGTTCCCTAAGAGCATCTCTGCTGGTTTTGCAAGTGTACGAGACATTATTTTACCAAAAAAAGTGTACGAGGCATTATTTTCCTGAGTGAAATTGCAAAATAGCAAATTTCGAGGCGTCTACAGTTGTTTTGCGAAAATCTATTAGGGAAGATGAAAGAATTTGACCAAAAGAGAAATAAAAAGTTCTAAAAAATAAAGATACTAAAAAAAAAATATTAAAATATTACACATAATCAATATATTTTATTTTAACTAAGTCGATTGAAAATTTATTTTAAAAATTTATTGTTTATTAAATATAGATTTGATGTGTTGTATAGATTCTCCTGAACATAATATATTTTAAATTGTCAGGTCCATAAAAGCAAAAACTTTTGATTTCTGTAGTTCATCTTGTTTTAATTTTAACAGCTAACAATAATATTACGTACTTTTTGCTTGAGAAATATTTATAAAAATAAAAAATAAAATAAAATAAAAAAGAGAAACCTCATTAAGATTATTAGAATTATTTTCTTTTTATGTAAAATAATTTGATTTAATTTTAACTATTAAATATATATTATATGATGTTACATTATATATATATATATTTTAAAATACTTTAGTGTATTTTGAAATGATCATTTTTTGTCTATTTTAAATTATTTCAATAATTTCTTCAAAAAACAATTTTTTATTTCAATTTAATAATTAAAAAAAAAATCAATAGAATACAAAAACATTTCCCATAACCCCCAAATCCTCGTCTCTTGGCAGAAAAAGAGTAAAAGTGTAGTGTGAAAAATATCAAATAACTAACCTCTTTCACCTTTTCTCCAGTTTCCGGCGAACCAACTGGTACCAAAAGATTCCTCGTCTCGTCCTCTTCAAAACCCATCTTCCATTTCCATCAAGAAAGCTCCTAACTTTGACAAGGACCCAAATCGAAAGTACCAATCTTTCGTCGAGATTCTATAGTCCCAGGTATATTATCCCCGATGCTAAGACTTATTCCATTTTTATTTTTATTTTTTATTTTACCATTACTTAATTGTTAAACTCCTTTGTAGGCATTATGGCCGAATAATTTATCTTTATGATGTAGTGATCCAGTTGGGAATATTCTAGTATTGAATTTGCTTGTTGGGTCAGTAAATGTTTTATAAATAATAGCATTTGGTTGCCTTCTTGGAGTGAAATTAGCAACTCTCACACACTACATTATAGAGTTGTAGCCTTGTCAGTGAGTTTATTTGAATGTTATTAGGAGTTTACAATCACTACCACTACACACTACATTATGTATACTCAATTTTTTGCCATTGTTTACTTTTGCTTGCTCCAAAACCTGTGATCCTCAATATAATCTCCTTCATGAGAATGGGGGAGAATATCCCATTCCAGCTTGCATCAAGTGGCCTATTGAAAGTATTTATCTTTAAGAATGATTGTGTTGTTTAGGATACTTCCAACATTGTTTTCCCAACATTGCTGTGGCATACACTCCAACGATTGGAAGCCCTTACCTCCATCCTTGTTTAGCATACACATTTTATCCCGTGAAGCTCAATGCAGTTTGTACCCATCCAAATTCTGACCCCCACTAAAATGAAACCTTGAGATTATTGTAAATCAGCATTCATGTGGTAAATTAAAATAAATAAATAATTTATTCTAGGTTGTATTAAGATGGTTTTGCTTGTGCCAAAGATTTATTGAGGATTTCCTTTCTCACCCTCGACGTAAGCTTTTCCTTCCATCCTTAAACCTTCTCCTATACACTGTCTCTTGTGGAGTCATGTAGGCTTTTTCTTCGTGCCGACAAAAGTGGCGGAGTTTATACTGAAAATGAGACCTGTTTGATTATCTATGTACAGCTTTGACCATGAAGTCATCTCTTTTTTTTTTTGTGAAAATGTCCTTCATATTTAAGGACTTCAGTAAAAAAACTTTGGAAAACAGGCAGTGGTCTGCATATAGTAAATGGGAAAGAGCTTGGCTTCCTATCGTCACTGACACCCCTTAGACATTGTTATTCTCAATTTCCTTAAAGTAGTCACTTTCCTTATCTGGTTCTGTTCACAGCCCTTAATAGCAAAGCTATCTTTTTATAAACCTCCAAAGCTATCCCTTATTGTTTATCCTTGGAGACTACCAGCTCTTTCTTTTTTTTTTTCTTTTTTTTTTTTTTAATAAGCTTATGAACATAAAGAGCCATCATAAAAATATTAGATTATATCTTGCAAGTCAAGTTGACAATGTTTATACTTGCCGTTTTCTTTTGATTACATTTCCAAATTCCATATATGTACTTTTAGTCTTTGTGGAAAAATTACTACGTTATTTTTTTTTTTCTTTTTTTTAGCTTAACACACATAGTTATATCCACTTAGCTTTTTTGTAAAACTGGTGCTTTAACATGGTATCATTGTTAAATTTTCTAACTGGTACTATGTTCTAATCCTACTTTCATTTATGTGTTAACTTATTGTGGTTGCACGTGCAAGGCTTGTTTTGTTTATCATTATTAGACTAGCTTCCATATGAGTGGAAGTGTGAACTTCTTGTTTATGTTGGCTTGATATATATACCTGGTTCTGCTTCCTAATAGCTTGCTATACATAGTTTGATTCACTTCCTACAGATTGAGCTTTTAAGTAGTGGTGCTTTAACGTTTTTACTTTTATTCTTTTTCAGACTGGATATACAAATGACTGGAGTAATAAAAAAGTTCTTCACTGTGTCCATGTTGATGTGGATAGCTCCAATTGCAATACTATTTAGGTTTAACCAAAACTGGCTTCCTGGTAAGATTGTTGTATACCTGAAGAATTCGATTTTATTATTCTGTACTGATATCTGCAAATGGTTTGTTGGCTTTACCAATTTATATATGATAGAATATATAATAATGGATAGTGCTTATTTAAGTTTCTTAGTTCAACAAACCCTTGCATTAGTCATACTAATTTTCTGTTTACAATATTGTAGATTCACTTTTTTTGTAGAATAATAAATAATAAATGTAGAACTAGAAGTAGATAGCCTGTTGCACTCTAAAAGCTTAATCA
The DNA here is from genome assembly GCA_003254975.1 of Ochetophila trinervis. Classification (NCBI taxonomy): domain Eukaryota; kingdom Viridiplantae; phylum Streptophyta; class Magnoliopsida; order Rosales; family Rhamnaceae; genus Ochetophila; species Ochetophila trinervis. Next base: position 14,900 of record QANX01002909.1, on the reverse strand, counting down.
GTATTTGTTACTTTTTGAGACTGCTACTCATTTGAGCAATGGCCATTGAAAGCTTTTTGTCCCATCGCAAACCCAACCAGTGATTCTAGGTTCTCTTGATGAATTGTCTTCCTTCAGCTTCTTTCATGTTCTTCTTCTTGGCTTGATCATCTTTTGTGCTAATGTTTAAGAGAATGCAATCATAAAATATCTCATCAGTTTTTCTTGTTGACTTGTCTGAACAAGATTATTCATTTGAAACAGGTTCAGCTCATATGTCTCCTTATTCTCTAACAGTGGTGAGTGGACTACTCAGCCGTTGTTTCAGTTAATATAGTTATTGCATTTTACATATACATGGCAATTAAGGAACCTTCAGACAAACATGAGCCCGATCCTTCATTTCTTGCCAAAGCCAAAGCTGGTGTCAGCGGGTCTACTGTTGACACTGATATATCTTCCCCATCCAGCAAGAAACAAGAGTAAAATATGCGATTCTACCATTTTTTATGTTTTCAAAAGAAACTTGATCAATATGAATAGAGCCTGTTGCATGTTAGATTTTGATTTAAGAAACCATAGTTTAATCACATTTTCGTTGTGTCTTCTATGGAGCTCAATATAAGAGTACTCTAACTTCACTCACCTCGTGCTTCATATAATTTGTCATCGATGATGTTGGATGCTATGTTGAGATTTAAGCACTTTTAGCCTATATCTATGGCAATTTGAGCTTTTTAAGTACCAACAAAGCACAACCAAAGTTTCATTTATATAAATCAAAAGTATTCCCCATGATTGTTTAATCAAATCTGTCACGTTTATAAAATATAAAATAAAAGAATATATTAGAACTGTTTCTGTTAAAAGACCATGATCTATAAACCAGTAACGGAGCAGCATATATGAAGTTTTTCCAGCATAAATAATTGTATGGTTGCGAAGTATGGCCTCCACTACGAAATCTATTGGGGAAAAAAAAATAAAAAATAAAATAATTGGTCTGGTAAGTCAAAATGACTTTTGTTTTCTTTAATAAGGCAAAGCACTACCCCAAAAAACGTATAAGTTGGCACATTTTCCAAATAGATTGGCTGCATTTATTCCCACTTTTTTAACGTGTAAGATGCCTAAAAAATTCTTTAGCCAAAAAAGAAAAAAGAAAAAAAGAGATGCCTAAAAAATTTTATTTTCTCCATTTGTGTTTTACTTTTTCTAGACTTGAAAGTCCTACCATCCCCATACCCCTTTATTCGCAAAAGGCCCTTCAGAAACCGGGGAAAGAAAAGAAAGAAAAGAAAAGAAAAACAAACAAACAAACAAAAAAAGCACCAAAAAGCATTTGCCATTACGAAAAAAATCCTCATAAAACTCAAAAGAGTTTCATCAAGTTTCTCTTTATTTCTTTTAGTTTTATTTTATTATTTATGGAAAAGTAATATAGATAACTAAGTGACATGAAAACTTAGAGCATTTCTGAGCATTTCTAATGTACTCTTTAAAAGTATCAATATTTTATTTATTTTAAAGAGCAATATTCAATTTGACAATTTTAATAGGCTTTTCAAAAGAGAAAGTTAAAATACATATTGAAATTTGGCTCTCCAAATGTAGAGAGCCAAATCCACTTTTCATATAAAAAATTTAATGCACATATTTATTGTATCTATAATTTTCAATGCACATTTAATAATTTTATTTAACAAAATATTTTGATTTATTAGATTTGTTCTATAATATTCAAAAGAGAGAAAAAAATAAATTAATTATTTATTGAAAAATAAAAAATAAAGAGTAGTGATAAATAATATGGTTGAAATTAGATACAATATTCCACTCTCTATTTTATTAAAATTTCAAACATGCTTTTTATTTAAAAAATTATACTTTTTAAAATAAAAAGAACTATTAGCGATGCTTTTAGAAGTTAACTTGACATTTTTCCTGTGACTCCTATATATATATATATATATATATTTTTGTTTAATGAAATTATGTACTATTTTTATTTTTATTTTTTTTTTATATTGTAATAGAGGATTCGAACTCACATATTACCATTAGACTATCAAACGAAAAATGGAATGGATAATTAATATTTAATATTTTTTTCCTCTTTTATCTTATTTTTATTTTTCGGGTTCTCTAGATTAATAATTTCATGACACCAAGTACAGACACACAATTAAACAAATATAATTGCCTATTAGTTATTATAGATGAACATCATGTGCGGCATAAAACAGAATTGATTACATTTTTTTTTTTTGAAACAATTGATTATATATGTTTTATGCATACATTTGTTCTTAATGATGTAGGGGAGGCAAGGAAGCATAATTATTACGTCCCAGTAATATTGACTTCCCCAATGTTTGAAAAATTATCACTTACCTTAATGAGTTAATTATTATGCCATTTTGGGAAATACAAAACAAAATAGCATAAAGCTATATGTATATGTATATGTATATGTATATGTATATGTATATGTATAATGCAACACAAGAAAGGGGATAGATGGCTTTCAGACAAAAAGAAAGGAGATAGATGGTTTTACCAAAACAAAAAAGAAAAAAGAAAAAAAGAAAAAAGAAAAAGGGAGATAGATGGAGCTGAGAACTGAGAGCATATACACTTTTTTATTTTTAATATCGTGAAAAAAAAAAAAAAGAGTGCAAAATATGGAATGCCCACTTGGATCTGAAAATTGTCATTACACGTTTTTTTTGTTGATTAAGAATATTTTTACTATATATATATGTAATTATTTTGGTTTCAGAAACCACTGAAAGCATATTCTTCTTCTTCTTCTTTTTCTTTTTTCTTTTTTTTTTTTATGATGAAAGAGTTCTCTCTAAACATAGATTCTTTAATTAGCAATTATTTCTATACCATTTATTTTTTCTATGAATTTAACTTCATAAATTAAGTGGTACATGTAGAGCTCCTAAATTTCAATACCATATAAATTTGCATGAATTTTAAAAATTTATATTGTATATTTTAATATCAAATTTTAACAGTTCTGATTTAAATGAATAAATTTTGACATGAACACGTCACAATATAAATATAAAATTTAATTTAACACGATTCAAACCTTCATGTATTTATGAGGATTTGAATTTATATATTTAAATTTGAAACTTTAACGAATCGGTTTTGAATTTAAAATTTTTAACACAAACACAATACGATACAATCCGTTATCAGTACATGTTTTTTTAAAAATCAAAACATTTATTTATTTGACACTATCTTTTAAAAAAGTTGAAAAATTGACACTATTATATTATAAGTTATTACCAAAAAAAATGTTATATTATAAGTTTCCATTCCAATGCCAGCATCATATAAAACATGGTCAAAGAAAGACAGTTAAATTAATTTCCATTACCATATGTTTTCCAATCTTATTTGTCTGGTAGTAGCAGACACAAAATGTTCAAAATTCCAACCCAATTCTCAAGAGAATTTACTTTCCTATAAAAAAGAAAAACGAAAAAAAGAAAACAAATATAATTTTATATATCTTCACGAAATCCAAACCCAATCTAATTTCTAATTACAATTTCTTTTTGTTAATTTAATGCTTCATGCAGGAAATGATAGATTCATATATTCCAAAAGAGAAGCATAATCTCCTTTTTCATTTTATAATAACACAAATCATAGTTTATTATTAACAAACGACAATAGCACATCTGCAAAACACTAAAACGAATGGAGTGGAACTCCGCCATTATTAAAAATGCTACCCACACAGTGCTTTTAATTCATTACAAGCCCCACTATTTTATTTATTCATAATAAATTAGTCTTACCCATTGGAGACAGATGTCAATAGGGTTCTTAAAAATCTTGTCGAGCACCTGAAAAACCGTGAAAATTTGAAAACAATCAAAAAAGATGCCACTATGCTGCATGCTTATACATGGTAGGGTACGTGTTTGTATAATTGCCTGAGAGAGAAATAGAAACAGAGAGAGTTTGTTAATAATAATATGTGACAGGAAATGAGTAGAAGAGGATGCTTCTGATATGCCACTAGAGATGGTTTTTTGTGGTGGTGTGACCACTCAAACGCTGTTTGCTTTGCTTACATAGAATAGATAGATATGGGTTTTTGTGTTGCTTGGTGATCATGATTCATGAATGCTGTGCTTTTAGTATGATTCTTTTTTCAGCATTTCAACCAGCAGAAAGCTTTCAAGGGGATTGATTGAACAAGTTCTGCTATTTATTTAGTGGTGAGCTTTCACACTGTTTATATATACATTATATTTATTGTATATCATTGAACTTGTCAGTTGAATTTAGAAAAAAGAATCACATTTAATTTAGACGGTAATAATTTACTAGTCTTGTTTTCTTTATCAATGTATAAAAGTAAAGAATAAGAAGTAAAATATAAAAAAAGAGAGATGGGCAACAGCTGTTGGCATGTCCAAAAGGTTGACTCTTTGACACTGTCAACCACTACTGCATTGGTTTTAGAGTCTTTTGGACTGTGACTCTCTGGACCACTTTCACTATATGCTAGACAATGACGAAACCTCTCTCTCTCTCTCTCTCTCTCTCTCTGATAATATGTTTGGATTAGTGGTGTTGTCACAACAAGCATGGAGTAGAGTATAATAAGAGGATGGTAGTGGAGGTTGGGCCCACATTCTGAGGTATTGAAATTGCCTTGGTTGGAGGGGACCTTCATGTGACTTGCTTTGCCTTTGCCTGTGCTTTCTTCTTTTGCATGGCATTTCCTTATATATAAATGCTTACCCATCCGCTTGTTATCACCACTACCTCAACAAAATCGCAACTTCCTTCAAACTCTTACAATCCCCCTTCTTCTTCTTTTATTCTCCATTTGAAGTTGGAAAAACCATGAAGCAAAGTGTTAAGTCTACTGCTCTTCTCCTTTTCCTGCTTTTCATCATTTGTTCTTCAAAATCATCTGCTCGTTTCCTGACAACCAAACAAGGTCATAACCCATTTTGCCTCGTTCAATTTTTTTTTTTTTTTTTTTCTTCTTCTGTGTTGAAACTCTGTATATTTAGAAACTAAATGTTGGATTAATGATTTATTTGCAGGAGAAGAAGATCAAACACTCAATGAAATCATTATAAGTGAGACTTCTGGTCTTGTAGAGTTGGAAGACAGTGAATCTGCAGATGTATGGTTCTACTGCTTTCTCTTTTTTTCTGTTTCCTGCTGAGAGTTTGCCAATTTGAATTCTATACTTACATACATATATAATATAAGATAATATAATATAGTATAATATAATACTAGTAGAAATGTTATTATGTTTGCCAATCAATCAGAGTTCTTATGATTGTTTTGCGTTTGGATTAATGTATTTTAAAGCAGCTAATGGGGGTGGAGGAGTGTGTGAAGGAAGATGATGAATGCCTGAAAAGAAGGATAATTGCAGAGGCTCACTTGGACTACATCTACACCCAGCACCATAAGCCTTGAAAACTTAAGAGAAACAGAGAGAGACAGAGAGACTTCTACTTTAACCTTTAATTACTCATCTTTTCCCATCTTATTAATATTAATTACCTCTAATGAATTTCCTTGACCAGAGATAGGCTGTTAGATTGGGTTTCAACTTCCTTTTAACATATTTAAAATGTAACACTTCGTATGTACGAAAAGTCAGAATTGTATGATATATGATTCTTATTTCTGTCCCTCTCTCTGTATGTGAGGACAGTGAAGGGACCATCTGATTTTTTTTAAAATAAAATATTAAATTTTTATACTTGAATCTAGTTTTAATATCTTTTAATGATAAAATTAAAAATCAGAATTTAAAACTGAAAAAAATCATCTAAACTAACTATATATGAGAAAAGCCATGAAAAAGTACATTGAAATTAATAATGGTAGGTGACTTTGGAAATGGGGTTAGGATACATAAAAGCAATTTAAGAATTACAGTTGGGGAGGTTAGGCTGATGCAGTAAATTTACTGATAGATATTTTCAAATTTAATTATATTATTAATAATTATTGCTTCCTGCTATTGAAATTAATTAATTTCTTTAGGGTAAGGAAATCATCAATGAACTTTCAGTTCAAAACAATCACGTGTACCTTTTATACATATACAACGAAAGAAACACCAAAACAAAATAAAAAATAGTACCAAAACTAAACAAAGAAAAAATAAAAACTAAAACAAAATTTTTTTTTATCATAAATAAATTGCATAAATTGGTAATATATATTGTGCGGCCCTCATATGAATTGTCATAATAGTAGATGTTTTTGTCCTTGATAATAAACATATTAATGACATCCACATCAAATCTGCATCATAAAGTCAGCACAATAGTCTGACAGTCTATGTATATATATTAAGTATATTTCTATGGTCTCCTATTCATCATCTTCTTCATTTATTTTAGCTTTCCCGGTCCGCTGACTTGTTGAAATATGAAATTCCCTTCCAAGAGGTTTTGGAGAACGTTCTATTCGGTCGAATGATCTTAGACAAATAAACCCTGTATAAACACAATTTTTCAATAGCTCACTACATAATATCAACAGTAATTAAACAATTAGCACTTGCAGCCGAAGAAAAAAAGAAAAATTAGCACTTTATATTACATACCTGCCCAAAAACATTGCTGAATTTCCTGGGTGGATAAACCTGTATTTTACAAGAAAAGTTGGTGGTGTCTATGTTATACATCATATTGTTATATATGCCTTTCTTTTTTTTTCTTTTTAAAATAAACTATGCATATGTATTAGACATCAAAATTTACATGATGTGTTTTACCTCTAAAAACTGAGGCTGCTGAGGTACCAAAGTATGCAGTTCTTCTATGTAGGTTCCATATCCATCCTCTGGGTACTTGAATTGGTTCTAAACTGGTTTTAAAGTCAAGAAATACCTGCAAGCAAAATTAAAAACATGGTTCAAGATTATTAGATAATTTCGCATTAAAAGTAATGATTTTTATGATTTGGGAGTTGCCAGTATTTTTTTACCTCATTAACTTGGAAGTATGTTCCATTTAGTGGAAATGAACCTCTCATTGCTGTTCTACAAGGTATCTGTATCATGTGCATTGTTTATATGTTAGTTTAGATTTCATGTGGAATTAGTTTGAGATGCATTAAAATTTAGGGCTTTAAAAATGTGATGTATTTTACTCACCAAAATTGATCCATAAACTGTATGATGGTTTTGTTCTGTAGAATTGCTGCTGCAGGGTTCCCCAGGAGTCTCAGATGGTCGAGACGATGTTGAAGATTCTCCTAATATTGAAAAAATATCAAAAATCATGTTTGCTATTAGAAACAAAGTTCTGTAAAACAAAGACAAAAAAACAAAATTTAACATAAATAGAAACGAATGTAAACTTAACAAACAATAATTTATAATTTCTAACCAAACTACTGTCAATTCAGCAATTAGTCTCCTTTTTATGCTGCATCTAAATTGGAAAGAAACCTGAGCACTTGTTTTTCAACTCAATTCACTATTTTCTCTCCTAAGTTATCAATGACATTAGTTTTTCTTCTTACCATCTGCCACCGAATGAAAGACTTGTCTATCATTGCCTTAATCAATATCACTTAGGCAATTTGTCATTCTTTTTTCATCTATGAACCTTCTAAATGCTCATCCAAGACTTTGATGTCTTTTGGGTTGAGTGCTAATTACCTATGCTTTCATTTAGGACCATTTTAGTTAACTGGTTATAGAGTTACAATATATGATGACTTTTAATTAAAACGCCGTACCTGGTGCGCGTATGGCAAGAAGGTATGGATATGGATCATTAGCATCTCTTCTCTCAAACTGTATAATTCAATGGGGCTCAGAAACGAAGTTTTACACACAACAATGAAAACACAAATAATATCATTTTGCAAGGATAGCTTACCCCAATTAAAAGAGGATGATCATCTGGAAGTTCATAGCTGCATAGAAGTTGAAAGCACAAAGCATTGTTATTAATAAAGGTAATACTAATTATCACATATTCATGAAACTTATTGAAAACCAAAATGGCTGTCGTCGCTAGATTTCGACGGGGCTTTACTATAGAAAATAATCAAAGCAGGCTTAAAACAACATTTTCAACCATTCAGCTTTATTCTAGGCCCTGTCCTATTCATATGAAATGTTTGGAGCCAAGACTATGGTGATGAGATAAAATCAGTTTTAAGGTAACTCAAGAAAAAATCTTGCAGTCCTTAAATATGATATGGGAACATAGTCTCATCCAAAAAAGTTTCCAGCTAATTCTGATATTTCACTCAGTTTGAATTTTCATATTTTATCTAAGAGAAAAGTTCTGATCATGTGAAAAATGCTGACTTACACTTCATGCTTTGTCCTTAAGCGGCTGGCATTCTTCAGTTTGGGCGCAGGCATGGAAGCAGCTTCTGCTGACAAAGGAACTAAATCTCTTGACAGTACATTGTCATCGCACAGCGTCGTGCTCCATGAACTCATAGGTATTGTGGACTCTTGAGTGCTGAGATTGATGGTAGGCATATCATCAAGACCATCAAAAACAGAATCTTCAATGTCATCTAGATTTGGAAACTCAGGCTCACGAGATGATGGCTCTGGTGACAGTGGCACTTCAATGATGGGTTCAACATTTTGTTTTCGATGCTGTGATGCTGCTGGCTGTGGCGATAGCAATGGTGGCACTTCAACGATGGGTTGAGCATTCTGTTTTTTATGATGTGATGCTGAAAACCAGTTGGCCTCAAGAAGGAAAGGTGACGTTGGAGCCAAAGTGGGACCAGGGTGATTAAGGAACAGGGTGACATTGTGAGCTGTTGGACTTGCTTTACTTTTATGTGTTGGCCCTGGTAAGGCAAATCTGGCACTGCATCAAAGGAATTGCATCAAATCTATTTCATAACCAATGAACAAAAAGTTTATAAAGATTATTTCGAGCATTCAATTACAAACATTCAGCTAAAATAAACGATGTGCACCTTGCAAATTCACTGGCATAGTGTCTGCATTCTGCTTTCATTGGACAAGTATTGCAACTTGGTTTTGTTTTTTGGCAAAAAACCTGCGATTGAATATCGAAGTATGTTACCCTCCTCATTTAGTATTTAATACTTTTCTTCTAATTATTGCGAAGTTTGGAATTCACTTCGATATTTTGAAGAGACTTGTTATAGTAATACCTTTCCAAAGGTTATCAAATGATAATGGAGTTCATACCTGTGTGGAGAAGAAAATGCATAAATATCAAAATAAACAATGGCTTTGTTTGCTTTAAAGAAAACTCAACTAAGAAATGTATGGAGATCCTATCAAAGAAAATAGTTAAAAGAGGAGTTTTAAGCATTACAGGGTTTTATGGTCAAATTCCTTTAGTCGTGGCCAAAGATATTTTTGAATGGAATTCATTAATGGTAACCTGCAGAAAAAAAAATTATATTAGAGATTCACTTTTGGTGGAAATAAAAGGTCCATTTGTTGCATTGGACTAGGTTAGATTGGACTGCACTATTTCAAATTTAATCCAGCCAAATTAGACTATAAGTAGAATAGTTAGTTTTGTGTTGTGCTAGTATATTCCACTTACTGTTGTAGAAGATGTATCTGGAGTTTTTCAGGCAATGGCTGAAGAGGAACCCATCCTAAACGAACTGCTATCCGACCAACATTTGTATCAACCTAATTGATGAAAAATAAAATAAAATAAATTGTTTTGAGTTTTTTAGAATATAAACTGCAATTAGCAAGTGGCAAGTAGAGACATAATTAAACCATACCGGGAATGCTACATTCTGAAGTTCCAAAAGCCGTATACACTCCACACTTTTCAAACCAATACCATTGATATCCAAAAGGTATTCCCTGATAGTATGGATAATTGAATTTATCAAACTTGGAAAAATTAACATAAAACCTTTTTGATAGTTCTGATTAATAAATATAGGCTTACTTCACTTTATCCGGTGGTGCATGTCTTAACCATTCAAGATCAAGGCAATTGTGTAGTTTAACCACTCGGTCAAGACATTCCTGGAATAAAATGTTGCTATCATTAACATTGATACAAGAATATAAATCTTTACATTTATTTGCAACCAAATTTTGAATCATTAACTGAATTACTTTCATACCTGAATTCGTTCTGCAAGTTTATAATGTTGGCCACGTCCTTCGATGGCAGTAGCAATCACATTTACTCTTGCATGCCTAACTGCTTCCCAATCCACAGAATCCATGTGATCACGCCTTCTTTGTTCACCAGTACAATACACCCTTCTTAATGCATCCCAGTCAGTTTCAACTTTTTCTATCTCAGCAACTTTTTTTATTTTCCTTTGAGTTATCTCTTTTCTCTTACCACGTTGTTGCTCTTTTGAATTTGAACTTTCACCCTCAGCATAGCTAGTATTATTCTCCATTTGTATCATTTCATCAACTAAGTTAACTGACATCTCATCTTTTGTACCATTATTTAGCTGGTACATATCATCTTTGGCTTTTATGTTGCAATCTTCAGACAAACATGTTGATATTGCTTTATTTTCGTACATGTTATTGTCTGCAAGATTGATAACTGCTGCGGTTTCACATTCGTCTAAAGTATATGCTGGCCTAAGATATTCTGTATTGCTTCCAACTGATTCTTCACTATAATCTATTATTGGATCTTCATGACTGCTTGGTTGAACTGGAAATCTTGCAGCAAGTGACATGAAAGCAGAGCTACAATTAAACAAGAATAACTATTACACATGCAACTTTTTCATTTGTACTTGCAATGAAAAAACATTTTTTTTTTGTACTTACAACAAAAAAATCTAATCCCAAAATTTACCTAGAAAGAATGTCTGAAACATTTTGAGTTAAAAAGACTCCAACCACAGAGTCCAACACTGAACCTTTCCATGGTGAAAACCTCCTGTCCCCTGCACAAGTTATAATCATCATGTTAGAGGATTTTAAAATTTTATTTCCTTTTGGTTAACAAAAAACATACCTAGAATTTGATGCATGCGAGCAGTAAATGCATCAATCCTTCCTTTAAACATTGTTCTTTCACTTTCCCAAAATTTCTTTCTCTCTTCACTCTCGTCAGTAAGGTATTCCAATTGAAACTTCCACATTTTCTTAAACTGAGGGTCATAATTTAGCTTGTTTCTGGTTTTTTTCTTAACAACAATAGCAGATTGTCCATTATGTGGAACAATAGCACCATGTGAAGCCTGAGGAGTATCTGCATTTTTCTTTCTTGGTTTTTTCTTTTCACCATCACATTGTCCATTAAATAGAACACTAGCACCGTTTGAAGCCTGAGGAGTATTTGCATTTTTCTTTCTAGGTTTTTTCTTAACAACACCAGGTTGTCCATTATGTTGTGAAGCCTGAGGAATATATACATTTTGATCGTGGAGTATTTGACAAGGAACTAGTGCTCCATACTCACTCGGAAAATCATAAAGTAAGCCTCCTTCACTTTTATTATTCATGTCTGCAAACATAACATCATTGCAATATGTTAGAGAAAAGTATATAAAAAATAAAAAATGACCCACTTCATAGTGGTTTAAAATTTTGAGATAAATGGTAATTCAATTTGGTATACTCTCTAACAACTTTTAGGTTCAAAACTCAACAGATAAGTCCAAAAAGGTAATTATTAATCTTAATTGGAATTGACTGTGGAATAACTTTAGCTTATAGAGAGGAAAATTTTTAAAAAAAAAAAGTACACATAGTCATGAAACTTACTAGTAAAGAGGACTACTACTCCCTGGCATTTCAAAAAAAATGTATTTCATTGCTTTAATCTTAACTGGAATTGATTGGGGAATAATTTTGATTATAACTATATATATTTTGTAGCCAAAAGTAGTGCTTTTAGTTGCATTTTAAAATTCTGTAACAAAGCTAATATCAGTGCTATAATCTGATTGCAATAAGTAATTAAAAAGTACCAATTGAGTTGGTGGTGAGATAAGGTTTATCATGCACCAGAGGATGAAAGGAGCCGATCACATTCGAGCCCTTCATTTCATACTCTCCTGAAAAAGATATACCACATAATCATAAGTTTCTCATAAGTAATACAAATTAGTTTCTTTTACCATATCTCCTTGGAAAGGAAAACACTTGTCCAGAAAAGCACCTATTGATTTGGCAGCAAACACAAAATCCTCTTGCTGTGAAGGACTTTCTTCAACTAAACCTATATGAAACTCTGTGTGGACATGAGAGGGTATGATCTCCGCGCTTTTGCCTATACACATTTCTTCAGAATCTGCAATCCAAATTCATCTAGCCTGTTAAAAGGTTACATGTGCTTCTTAAATGAAAAAAAAAAAATTGAAAAATGAAAAAATGTTTCGTCCAAAACAGAATTTACCTCTTGATTTTTCAGCATATTGGAGATTCTTATGCTCCTCCTCAATTTGCATCTCTGTTACCCTTTTCTCGGCTGCAAATAGAGCCTCATTATTAACTTCATCAACTTGAGAAGAAACCTCAATTTGGTGTGTTCCATCAGCAAGTGCTTCTCCAATGGGAGCTATGGGTGATTGGTTTAAAAAGGTTGAGGCATCTGAGATGGCTAGATTGCGCCTTGCAATGCACCTTGTTGTTCTCTTCTTTCTAGGATGAGGTTGAGAAACTGACTGTAGTTCAACAAGTAGAGCGGTTTCTATTCTTCTACACAAACGTGTCCCATAGCTTCTTCTACCAACCATTGACATTGATTTCTTGCTTACCTTATTCACTCCTATAACTATTGCTTTCCATTCGGATCTTGGTCTCCTTTTACTCCGTGGTTTCTGGAGTTTCTTTGGAAAACTGAGATCACCATTTTCTCCAAAACAATGATTCTGGTACTCCTGCATAGGAACTGATTGGTTTGAGGCAAAAAGATCACTTCTTTCACAAAGAGGACTACTATTCCCGGGCATTTCGCAACCATTTTTTGTTCTCTGCAGAGTAGTGACCGCTGTGCTGGTGTTTTCATCAGCTAAATGGTTTGGCACATTAAGAGATACAGTTTTTTCTACAAAGACTTCTTCTTGGGGAGTGTCTGAGTTCTCAAGGATTTTCATATTGGACATGTTTTTCTTCGAACAGACGCGCTTTTTAGCAGCAGTTTTTGGCTTCTCTGATTTTGTTGGAGTCTTGGGTGCTAAAGTAGTCGTTCTGGGTTTGCCTTCACCAACCACTTTTGGTCTGTGTATCTTCTTCTTGGGCTTCTTTCTAGGTGTCTTGTCTAAGTCTATGCCATTGTCTGGTCTCTTTTTCAAACTATGCTGTGATTTTTTGGAGGCCACAGACGGTGTTGAACCACCAGCACTGAGAGGATCAGCTGCAGGAATTTTTCCCTTCTCATTACTTTGGTCATTATCTGCATTCAAACAAATTGTATTAGAAAATAAGATATAAATTGTATCAGTAAAAAAACAACAAACAAAATCAATTCCCACAATCACGCTTCTAAACAATGATGTATTGCATTCTCTTTCAGTTCTTACCAGTGATGGAAAAATTCAGCAATGTGTTCTTTTTCTACCCATTTTTCCCACTTAGCTGTAGATTACATTAAATTCAATAAAATATAGCGAATTACATGTAGTCACTCATGCACGCGTTTGATACCATACACATGCACATATAAATTCAGTAAAACCTAGAGAATTACATATAATCAAGCATGCACGCGTTGGATACTATACACATATACACAGTGTTATAGCAAAATTATAGATATATATATATATATAATATTTGGATTTTCTATGTGCATATTAATTTAAAATTAAAATGTAGATGGTCACTGATAATTATCGTGCTTTTGTAATTTATACTCTTTTTAGTCAGAATTGGCACAGACAATATATGTTTTTGGGTCACAATTTAATAATCACAAAAAATAAAATTACAATTACCACAGGGCGATACAGATTCAGGACTTTCAGTACTGTTGCTCAATGGATTAAAACTCGGCGAAAGACGATCAGCATACACAAGCACGAATTTCCAATTATCGCCCTCCTTCTCTGTTGCAACGCCCAAATCTCCAACAGAAGCATCATCAGCAATAGTCTCTGTAATTTCTGACTCAAGATTGCTGTTTGTTTCCCGAGAAAAATTACTGGATAGTTGTTGACAGCAAGGGATGTTTAAATCTGGCAAAAGAGGTTGTTTTGCCTCGTCGCTTTTCTCTGAAGAATCAGTAATGGTGGAAACATCAGAGGAAGAAGAAGTGTTCTGCTTCCCTGGCTTTCTGGAGTACGTTTTGTCGGTTCGGTTTGGAATTTGCTTTGCTGGGGTTTGTGGACTCTGTTTCTCAACCTCCTCCTCTTCTTCTTCCATGGAAGTTCCAATTTTCGATGCCTTTGGTTTACTCTGATAAAAGACTGCTTCTAACTCCATTAAAACTTGGGAGCCAAGAAACAAGCATAAATAAGAGTGTGTTTTGTTAATACCAAGTTTAAAGGAAATAACAGTAGGAGGCAAAGAAAAAGACGCAGACTTTTAACTTGAGAAGAAGAAAAAAAAAAAAAAAAAAAATTACTCTGTAATTCCCCTGAAAAAAATTTAAAACCCAGCCGCAAAATCTGCTGCAATCTTTGAGTATCCAACTGGAACTGAAAAATATCAACGAGAAGCACAAAGAAAATTAATTAATTAATTAATTTTATAAAAAGAAAAAAAAGAGTACTCATATTTAGAGTAGTAGAGAGGAGAATTACGGTTCAACTGGAAAACTTTTTTATTTATTTATTTACCTAGGATGACGTACATATCAGTACGGTAGGGATTATTAAGAAAGGACGGCTATAAGCCGACAAAATTTTTTATACCGTTGTATTTTTTCTGGTGAATTTTTTATACCGTTGTATATGGATGATATACTGTATATATGTAATTATAAAGTAATTTA
>QANX01002903.1:103222-131528 GCA_003254975.1 Ochetophila trinervis | reverse complement strand
TAATTAAACTATTTTATATTAATTAAACTATTTTAATATAAGTAAAATATTTATAAACTTACTAATTAACACCTAAATTTGTTATAAAATTTAAATTTATCTTGTTTAATGTAGTTAAACTATTTTAATATAATTAAACTATTTTATATTAATTAAACTATTTTAATATAAGTAAAATATTTATAAACTTACTAATTAACACCTAAATTTGTTATAAAATTTAAATGTATCTTCTTTAATATAATTAAACTATTTTAATAAAAATTTAAATTAAACTTACTAATTAACACCTAAATTCTTTATAAAATTTAAATTAAACTATTTTAAATGTATCTTGTAAGAAACGAATATTTCAAACTATAAACTTACTAATCAACAAAACCCTAATTAATATATTTACCATTAATTTAATTTGTATATTGAAAACACTTTAAATTAAAAAATTGGACATACTTGATATAATTAAACACAATCAAAATTATTGTTTATTTTTAATCTATATTCCATTACAATCGTTACGAACATAGACTTATTCGCAGTCCTCAGCATCAAGAGCGATCTCATCATTCGGTATTTGCGTAGCGAATGGAGTGTGAATCAAATCAATATCTTCAAATGTATCTCCTTCAGAAGATTTGGTTTGTGTATAATGAGCAGTGGTTAATACCACCGACCATTGTGAATCACAAGGATCCTCCACATAAAATACTTGTGTTGCTTGAGATGCCAAAATAAATGGATCAGATTTGTGACCAAGTTTGTTGAAGTTGACCAATGTAAATCCACAATCATCTGTCTTAACACCATGATTAATGTCAGCCCAATCACATTTGAACACCGGAATTCAAAATTTAATGTAATCCACATCCCATATTCCGACCACTACACCATAAAATGACATATCGGTGAATTTTGGATTGTTATCTTTTGCACTTGAATAATGCATCGATCCAGCCACCAAGCTTACGCCGCTATTTTGTGCAACACGCTTGTTGTCTTTTTCAATTGTATGGTATCGGATTCCGTTAATGTCGTAGCCCGAATAGCTCATTACTTCAAAACATGGTCCCAGTGCAATCCATCTCAATGTATGTGACACACTATTATCTGGTTCACTCAATTCTTTCTGAATTTGCAAAAACACCACACTCACTATTAGTAAATGCAATGTAGTTACTTAATCTCGGAACCAATAAAATTAAATTGCTATATATACTTCACAATTAATGTTAAACTTACTTCATCTCGGAACCAATAAATGAAAGTGCGATTTTGCTCGTTTTGAAACTATTTTGCTTTTCTTGTTTTGTTACAAATATCACACTTCAAACTCTCCATATGTTTCCTAAAGACAACAAAAGTTACTGCCTATAGTAAACAAATATTCAATATAATATTCAACATAAGTTAATTACTATAGCATTAAACTTACTCGAAGTAAGGTTGTACTTCAGGTGAATTTGAAAGTATGTACAAATGTACTTGCTCCCATAGATCATGAGTAATACCCAATAAATTACCACCCTTCAAAGGATCACCAGTATCATCTTTCACACATTGTGCTTCATGGCGGCCAGGTGGGTTCTCGATTGCATGCACGCCATTTTGATACTCACTACAAAATTCAATTGCTTCCTCAGCGATGTAGTTCTCTGCAATGCAGCCTTTAGGGCGATAATGATTGCGAACATACCCCTTCAACACTTTCATGTATCTCTCAAAAGGATACATCTACCGAAAGAAAATTGGCCCACACAATCGTACTTCTCGAACCAAATGAACAGTTAGATGAACCATTATATCAAAGAAAGACGGAGAAAAATACTTTTCATGTAAATACAATGTCTTAACAAGATCTGTCTGAATAATGTCCAAATTTGAAACATCAATCTCTTTTTTGCATATAGCGTTGAAGAAAAAACAAAATCTCATTATTACAAGTCGGACATTTGTTGGGATGACTGATCGTAGTGCAACAGGCATCAATTGTTGCATCAAGGTATGTAAATCATGAGATTTCATGCCTTTCAACTTTAAATCATTCATGTACACAATATTCCAAAAATTTGAAGAGTAGCCATCGGGGAACCTTTAAATTTTCCAAACACTTGCAAAAAGTTTTCTTCTCTTCCTTGGATAATGTGTAGCATGCAGGTGGTAGATATGTCATTCTCTCTTCAACAACAGGAGCCAAATCACTTCTTATGCCCATTTCGACCAAATCAAGACGAGAATTAAGTCCATCTTTAGTTTTTCCAAGAATGTTAAGCAACGTGCCAACAATGCTCTCACATACATTTTTTTCAATATGCATGACATCTAAGTTATGCCTCACATACAATGACTTCCAATAGTCAAGCTCAAAAAATATAGACTTCTTCTTTCAGTAATCTTGATTAGTAGTAGATTTTTTTCTCTTATTACCACTATCAAATGACTTAGAGTCAAGTTTTTGAAGTATATATTCTCCCGTCACAGGTAAAGGAGTTGGACGAAAGTCCTGAAATCCATTAAAGACTTCTTTTGCTTTCGAAAATGATGATCACTAGGAAAAAACCTCCTATGTCCGCAATAACTCATTTTTCTACCATTTTTCAAACTTTGAGCACACGTGTTCTTGCTGCAAATAGGACAAGCAAAATATCCTTTAGGGGTATGACCAGACAAATTACTATATGCGGGGAAGTCATTTATAGTCCACAATAATATTGCTCACAAAGTGAAACATTCCTGCTTACAAGCATCCCAAGTTCGCATCCCCTCATCCCATGAATGCTTAAGATCGTCAATCAATGGCTGCAGATAAACATCTATATCGTTGCCAGGCTGCTTCGGTCCAGATATCAACACTGTCAACATTATAAACTTCCGCTTCATACACAACCATGGTGGAAGATTATATGTAACTGTAAGCACAGGCCAACAACTGTATTGAGAACTCATATGCTTATGCGGGTTAATGCCATCAGCTGTAATCCCAAGCCTTAAGTTTCGACATTCTTTACCAAAAGTAGGCCACATGCGATCAACTAGCTTCCAAGTGGGTGAATTGGCTGGATGACTTAACTTTCCAACTGCAACCTTTCGTTCATTTGCATGCCACATCAGATTTTTAGCTGTGTCAACGCTTTGAAACATCCTCTTGAACCGTGGAATGGGTGGAAAATACCACATGACTTTATGAGGGACATTTACACATTTAGTTCCATTGTCAGTTTCCTTCTACCTCGATGCTCTGCATTTAGGACAACTTTCTTGCATTTCATATTCTTTTCGATAAAGAATGCAGTTGTTGCGACAACAATGTATCTTCTCATAATCCATGCCCAATGCTGTTAGAGTCTTTTTCACGTTGTAGATAGAATTTGGCAAAACGTTATCGCTCGGTAACATTTCCCGCAACAACTTTAATAATTTAGAAAAACTTGTGTCCGAAAAACCGTATTTTGATTTCAGGTTGTACAACTTTACCAAACTAGATAGTTTAGTAAAGTTCATACAACCTGGATACAAAGGAGTTTCGGCATCCTCCAACAACCTCTTAAATTCACCGGGATTATCAACGATCTTGTCACAAGAATCATTCACCATATCAATATTATTACCCACCACATCTTCATCATCCGTATTTATGTGGGTAAAATGACTTTCAGTGTTATTGCTTTTACTAATTCCACTAACTCTAGAACAATCTCCACGATATCCTTCAGACTCTTCCAACTCTTCTCCATGTAAAATCCACTTACGATAATTCGTATCAAACCCCTTAAAATATACATGCCCTCTCACTTCTTCAATAGTGCTAAAAAATAAATTCCCACATTCCATACAAGGACATCGAATTTTACCATCTTTATTTGCACTTTTCTTAGTAAATTCTAAAAACATTTCAAAACCCTTTTGAAATGCATCGGTTCTCCTATCCATCATTATCCATGATTTGTCCATTTTATCTATTTAAATAACAACTAATTAAAACTAATTTAAACAAAAATGATTTAAAATATAGCAATAAATAATATATTACTAACAATGTAACCAACATTTAATAATTATCAAATCAATAATAGAAAATAAATAGATAACAATAAATAAATTAACAATAAATATAGAGATCTACAACGATAATTACACAGCTAATTAATATTAATATTAATATTTTACTGTATTCTAAAATTAACTACAACAACATAAAATATATAATAAATAACAATACTATATGAGATTATAACATATCACATATTTAAACAAACTAACAAATTTAATAAATGAAAAACATATATATATCATTGCAAAATTTAAATGTTCATAACCTAATAATTATAAAATAATTTATTCATGAAAATAAAATTATATAACTAATTTAATTTAAATGATAATGCAATAACATAAATATTTAATGTAGTTAATTGCATAAAATTACTTACCTCGATAGTGAATTTTTTTACAAAAATCAACTTCAAGCTTCAATAAATTGATGACTTAAATTCTAAATAAATGCTATTTGAATTTTTTTGATCACCACTAAAAGAATTTGAACAAAAATTATGGGAGAAATGAATTTAGTAAATTTGATTGAGAGCAAAAATGAAATTATATAGGCAAACAAATTACTAACAACTATATTTTTTGCAGTGGCTATTTTGAACGTTAAAACCGCGTTTCAGAGACTAAATGTAAGAGCGCCACGTGGACAAATATACACAAAAGGACTACGGTTAAACACAAAAGGAACCGTCATCTATACATACATCATAGACGACGGTTTTTAGGAACCGTCGTCTATGCTCTTCACCATACACGTGGTATCCACGTTGCTGCCATGTGTCTTTTAATGTTTTATCAACGACGGTTTATTAATTAACAGTCGTTGTTGATGTAACTTTAAACGACGGTTATAGATAAAACCGTTGTTGATTTTTTCTAACCGTCATCTTATTTTATCAACGTCGGCTCTCTTTTATAACCGACGTTTATATAAAAGTAAGGTCGTCGACGATAGCTTTTTTCTGTAGTAGTGTTAGTTTTCATGCACAAAAAATAACTTAATTACGACAGGACATGATCAACCATATTTCTTTTCCATGCATTAATTATAATTTTCTTATCAATAAAATCATAACTAATTCCATAAACATTTTTTATTATTCATAGAGAACAGGAATTCATAACATTGGATTTTTCATACTTAGGGGTAGAACACCCTTTATTTATCATTAGATGTACAAACACCTCTTATCATATCATGATTTGGTGTAAAGACACCCTTTAGCATAGTGCATGCAACTTTGAATATTTACTTGCTAAGCACCAATGACCGTCCATAATCAACTTAGACACGATTCTGAAACTTTGTGTCCTGTGCTCGGATTCATTGTTATCATATCTTAATTATCATTTAATTAATGCAATTAATTTCTATGGTAATACAAAGCATAATGAAACATAAACATAATTTTCATCAAGGACAATAAACTAAAACATACTTACAAACTGAATCTTTTATGGGTTTATCAATATTTGCATAATAATTATTTTAAGCCTTACCATATAAATTTTAGCAAAACTTTTCAGATTTTTAGTTAACATAATAAAGGAACTATGTAATTTTTTTTTAAGTAAATACACGCTCATTAACTCACAAAGACCACTTATTACTATAATGGACAAAATATGAAGAAATAGTGAATATGCTTCATTCGAATAACAATTAAAGATAAAATATAAATGATCTAGACTTAAATGTTTTATGTAATATACTATACATATAGAGAATACATCTTGTAAAATTTCAGCTAAGTTAGAGTTTATTTGTTCCCTTAATAAAAAAATAAAATAAATTAAACAAACAAAATCTGTCCATGTAAAAAAATTTCCAGTGTAAACTTTGAAAAATCACTATAATTAATATATAAGTCCAATTTTAATGATTTTTATATTAAAAAAACATATGAAAGTATAGTTTTAAAAAACAAGAATCCCACACTACAAGAAATTTGGGCTACAACCACGAAAATTCTAACTACAAATTAATTTTCGTAACTGAAGATACCCTTTCAATTTCGAAAAAAAAAATTCATGACTGTTGTAAAAATTGTATATTTTCAGTTACAAAATCCAAAATCGTAACATTTTTTCGTGACTAATGGGTCAATTTTTCGGAGGGAAATTTTCCCTCCAAAAAATTAAACATCTACAGTTACAAAATTTTCGTGTTTATGACTAATAGTATGCGTTTGACTGGTCAACTTCGTAATATAAACAGTCACAAAAATAATTTCGTAACAGAAAATTGTTTTTTAATTTTTTAATTGAAAATTAAATAAAAGTAAATGTAAATTGCCCAAAACGACACCATTTTGGACTGGGTTTTGTTCGCACCCTTCCATAAACCAGTGCGTTCTGGCCTTCACCATTCAAGCTCTAGTTTGGCCGCCATTACACACCCAGCTACTGCCCTGGCCAGCCGAACCCAAACTCCCCGACGAAGCCCGAGAACCTGGTTTCCCATATGCCTTCGAACTCGCCGCCGCTTCGCCCAAACGCATTCGAGGTAGACTTTGGTGCTTTGTGCATTGAATGCATAGGTTTGTTGTTCATGTCTGTTCTACTGTTTCGATTTTTTTTTCCACCGAATTTATCTTTCTTTTCTACAATTCATCATGAATGCAACACTAATGAGATTGGGTTGTTCATATTTGTTCTCCTTTCAATTTGGGGTTCCATTGTTGGGAATGGTTTTTGTAATATTTAAGTTTGTATGTCTTTAATCAGAAATTTGTGTGTGTATTTTGTGTGGATGATTTAGTTCGAAACCAGCTGTTTAACTGGTATTAAGATGACTAATTTGGCCACATGATCATTGTAATTTTGCATCATTTATATATCCATATGTACTGAAATACATTAACAAGATGAGGAATGTAAGTTGATGAGGTTGCAAAATGTTATATGGTTAATGTGATATCCCCTGTTTTATGAGATTGGTATTTGTTTGTGACCCTTAAAATTGACCCTTATAATGCATGCCTAAACTTAAAATGCAACATGATAGACAACAAATTAGCATACAAGTGAGTTGGGGGAGAGAGAGAGAACCCATTAGTTTATGGGCTTACTTTGATATCCCCTGTGCTTCAATGCACTCCATTAACTTCTTGTTAAAACACAAATATTTTGTTAAAACATTATACTCAATTGATGCTTTTTATAGTTCAAACACTATGAACAATAAGTTCGATTACCGTTTACACAAGAACTTTGATGCCTTCCCATTAGAAGGGCTCTCCAGCCAATTCCTATACTTACTAAACCTGTAGAGAAATTTATATTATTAATAATAATCAAAACTTTGAAAAGTGATTCGAAGTGAAGAGGAAACTAGACTATCTTTACCTTACAAAGCCTTCAAGTGGATTATCCATAACATCAAGACCATTAGCAGATAGGAAGGATTGTGTACTTCTGCCCAAGGCAACAAAGAATCCAAATATAGCAAAATCCCTCTCCAAAACCTACAATGACATCGAATGCCCATGACAGCATATTTAGGAGTAAAACAATTTTCATGCCTAAGTGTTGTTTTTTTATATGATGCTATGATTTGTTTGGAAACCATGTAATATCGTATTAATTGTGGTTATGGAAAATAATTTCCTATAGTTGTAACATGATATTTACAATGCTATGTAATGGATTGTTATAGTATTACATAATGATGGTTTTTTTATATCATGCTATGATTTGCCTGTCTGAACTTGCATATATACTGACTGTCTAATCATGTAGCGAGAAGCAAAAACATCGAATATGCGTGGAACCTCAAACAGCCACCGAGGGAAACTTCCTGTCAGGTCTTCTCCTTGGAAAAGGCCAATCAATGCGAAAGAAGTGGCTTCATTAGAGACTTACAAAAGACGAGATGCAGCGTCTCAATCACAAAGGCCAGCGTGGGCAATTTATGAAGGTTTGTTCATATCAAACTTATTTTGAGTATGCTTGCATATCAATTTTAGCCATACAATTATAATTTACACCATCTGAAATACATGTTAGACATGACAAACTTTCAATATTGCAGGAGAATGTTCAGCTCGAGGGTGAGGACATCACCAAGAAGGAAGAGACAAAATGTAGACAATTCGGCAGCACTGACCACTCCCCCACGTGAAGTGCAGCAACCACAAGGTAACATCCCCCCCAATCCTTCGTAGTTCCAAGCTGTTCATCACTTGTTATTGCTTTGTTAATTAGACAAGTCAGAAAATATTTACACTACCATATTAAAATAAATATTGGTTACCCTACACCCTTAATTGCATGAGTTGTTGTTACAAATGATGTAGAGTAACAACCAAACTGTCATATTTTGTACATGTTGAAAATTTTATTTGGATGCAAAATTTTCTGTTATATGTTTTGCTGCAATCTTCCAGACTATGTTCCTTTTTTTTTTTTATCAATATTGATGTGGCCACGCAGAACACACATTATGACATGAAAATGGGGAAATCTCAATCATAATATTTAGTTTTCTATTTTGCTGAAATCTGGCCGACTTTGGTCTTTTATTTTTTTTGATATTCCCTGTTTTGGCCACGTAGAACACACATAATGACATGAAAATGAGGAAATGTCAATCGTAATTGAGCTTTACATAACAACCTATTTATTGAATCCCCACCTTATGAACTAATAAATGTACATCATTGACCTTTATTATTGCAGGAGAAACTTCAGCTAGAGCACTTAGATCATCCCCCCAAAGAGAGAAAAATGTAGACAACGAGGTAGCACTTATCACTTCCCAACGTGGTGTGCAGCAAAAAAGAGTTACTGGATCTCGTGGATGATGCAGGGGCCGAGTGATGTTGCCTACCAGGAGAAGCACGAGCACAAGGGTTTTCGAAGAAACAATAGCTGCAGGGCAAGAAGTAGAGAGGGAAAACAAAAAAGATTACCAAATGCATCCCCCCCATGTGTCGGATGAGGAGAACGAGGATGATGATGTTGTTGGAGGTGAGATTTCCGAAATGCAACATAATTTACAGAGTATTGTAATATAGTTAAACTTCTTTTATGCAGTAGCTGTCAATAATGTTTATCTAACATTACACCTGCTACTTCCTTTCATAGATACATCAATTAAAACAACACAAACAAAGACACGTGGTCACACTCGTGGGTTGGGAATATTGAATGAGAAAGAGAGGCAAGAAAAATTAGATGTCAAGATTCCACAACACATTATGAGAGCAGTAGGACCAAATGCTCAGAAATTCAGTACTGAAATAGGGATTTTGGTTAGAAACATTCCACCGAAACATGTTGATAGGTGGAAGGACATCGATTACAAGACCTGTGTTGAACCTATGATCGGGCATCTAAAAGTAAGTTTGTATTGGCATGTAACTAAATTCAGCCACTTATAGTTTATAAATCAGTCAATATATTTTGTAATATTCACCAGTTGATAGCTGAAATTAAGTTTACATGTTGACTCAATTGGTATGTGCAATTTTTTTTATACAGCAGACGTTCAATTTTGAAGATGGCGATCATATAAACGAAGCAATAATTGCGGAGATGCAGTGTCTATTCAGATCCTACCGCCACCGTTTGTACGACCACTATAAAAAATTCCCGAACAAGGAGGAAGCGTTGGCCAACCCTCCACCGAAGGTAAAAGCAGATGATTGGGCTGCAATAGTGGCATGATTTACTTCTGAAAAGTTTCAGGTAATTTATAAACTTCCATAGTGTTTGATCTTTAATTGCTAAATTGGCTGTAGCATCATATTCATACTTGGATATTCTATGAGGATCAATATTGATGGTTTTAAATTATGTATTCCATAAATAGAAAGATAGGGAATGAAGATGACTACTTTTAGTTAATCACAAATATGTTATTTGCTAACAGATATTGAAAATAATGTGTTATTGGCTTGCATTGTGTAGTCTGTTGACATTTGTAAGCTGTCCAAAAGTGTTGGTTGATAATGGTTTTAGAATGCAGAGGTTTGTAATATGTACTAAGCTTGGAAGATGAAATTAATGTTTTGTGCAGGGGTTTATTTTTGTTTACCTTTAATAGAATTTGATGCCATATTTAGGACTGATTTGCAATGTAAGTCAAGTTAATTTGTTTTAACAAGAACATTGGGGATATAAAGTGGCAGATGGACCCAATGCTGTGAAAGATTGCATTTTTTCAGTAGTTAAACTACTGTACATGTGTGAAACATTTATATGGATTTGGCATGTAAATCTGAAAGTATTCTCATATTGCTTTGTGTTATAATTACAAAAACATAGACAAGGAGCGCAATCAATAAGAGAAATCGTGCAGCAAGAAAGATTAATCACTGTGGAGAAACGAAGTCATTCGCTCGGATTCGATATGATTTGGTAAGATATTTTATCCATTAGTGAATAAGATTAGGCTGCTAAATGTGATTCCTGTGTGTTGAAAGTAAAAGGAGACAATATGTGTTCAATACCAATAAATACTTTACATTGTAGGGAGATGAAACAAATGGACAGTTGCTTGGGAGAAAAAGACTTTGGGACGAGACACATTTCAGCAAGAAAAAGAACAAGTGGATAGATGACGCATTGAAAGAAGTTTATGTAAGTCTACATTTCGATGGATGTTTCTTAATAGCATTTTTTTTTGTAACAAAGGATGCCTTATAATTGTTTTTCAGCTTTAATATTTATTGAGCAACACATCCGAAAGTTTATGTATCTGTTTTTTCAGGATAAGGTACTTGAGTTGGAGGATGAGACACAGGAGGAACCCGACAATGAAGTGGGGGAGGATGACCAATTTCAAATGGTTTTGCCGTGCACATCTGGCTACGTATGTGGATTAGGTGAAGGTGCGAAGCCCCGAAGATCTAAAACGTCGAGGGTTCAAAATGCTTTAAAAGAAGCTGAAGATGCTCGAAAGAGAGAAAATGCAGTAGTGGAAAAAGCTGCCAGCGTTGAGATGCAAAACGAGGAACTTAAACAAAGGCTGAAAGTGTACGAGGATTGCCATACCAATTACATGACTTACATCAAGGAAATGCAGCTGCGAATGGACTCCTTTGAGCGTAATATGCCCAATGAGACAACTCCTACTGATGAAGGTACTTGTGAATAATCAAGTAGAAGTTTATGAAATTGTGTTAATGAGCCTTACATAACTCATATATGTGGCTGAAAATGTTTAAGGATGTTTTTGCTTGACTGATGTGCAAGTTCTCATAGTTTGGACTCCGAATGAGTGTGGTATGCAAGCATTGATGCCTTACTTTTGAGATGGAAGTAAATATTAGTTGGAAGGTTACTTAGTTAATATATATTTTTTGAAGATGTTAAGTGCTAACATCTTAACTTGCACATGATGTGAAAAGCTTTGAGAAACTGAATTAGCAATGCTGAAGGGTTAGTCTTTTGATATTTTGTGGATAGTATAATATTTTGAAGATGTTAGGTGCTAACATCTTAACTTGCACATGATGTGAATAGCTTTGAGAAACTGAATTAGCAATGCTGAAACTTTAGTCTTTTGATATTTGGTGAATAGTATAATATTTTGGGATGGTTAATTATATAAGACAATTGTTTTTTAATTTTCTTTGTGAACTGCTTTCGTTTGGTATTTGTTTTTGATATTTTGTGGATGGTATAATACTGTGGCTGGCTGGTTGTGGATGTGATATATATGGAACTAATATATGTTTTATTTCAGCACTTTACTCTAAAAACTGGCTATATGTGAGTGACTAATTAATATTCGACTTGTAACACAGCCATTTGCAACAGTTATGTATAAACTCCGTGGCTAAATGTAATAGCCACGAAACATGAAATAGTTCGTGGCAAATTGTATCTGTTTTAGTTACGTACATCGTGTCGTGACTAAAAAAATTTCAATCTATTATGAAAATTTCTTTCGTGGCACCTGAAAAGTTACAATTTGTAACGAAGTTTTCCGTGGCTAATGAATACCTTTTAATATTAAAAGAAACCATATCGTGACAAAAAGTACAAATGCAATAATGAAAATGTTTTATCGTAGCTATTATAGTGTACAATTAGGCACGAATGTTTTTGTGGCTGTTTCGAGCGCAATTTAGTTACGGGCCAAACTATCATGCCTAAAACATTTGGAAATAGTCACGAACAATATGTCGTGCCTATTAATGAAATAGTCACGACATTATTCGTAACTGATTCATATGCTTCAGCCACGAAATTAGTAGTTTCAGTAACTAGTATTTTGAACTTTAGTTACAATATATTGTTGTGACTGAATGTGCCACATTCAGTCACGAAAGTGACCAAAATTTTGGATTTGGCCTTTAGTCAGGAAAGACACTTTTTTCTTGGCTAGGGACTTTCAGTGACGCACCTACTGTCACGGAGCTGTTACGACGTATTTTGCGTAACTAAATGGGTTTAGTGAAGAAAAAACGGCCTTCAGTCACGAAAGTCCGTTGTGGCTGTAGCCCAAATTTCTTGTAGTGCCACAAATTAATGAAAATGTTCACAAATTCAAAAACTGACAAATATGAATTAGGTTGGGTTGTGGGACATCAAAGCAAAGTCAACTTTGAAAAATTATAATTAAATATAGACAAATCACTTAAATATGCTGTAAACTGGATGTTGTTCGTTGAAAATTCTGGGTTCTAAGATAAATGCAATTTTGAAAAATAATTTATGTAAAGGGCAGTAAGAAGGTCAAAACAGGCCCTCGTCATCATAAATGGCAAAAGAGCTTAAGCATATTACACAATAATTATCTCACATATGATTTGTCTAGAGCCATAAAAATGAGTTTATGAGTCATAAATTCAATCACTAATCAAAGGACAACAATAAATACATTCAACAAATCTATTTCTAACTACTTTTTAAGACAGAGGAAATTACTTTGGATCTCTCAATTTAAAACCCTTCGCTTGACTTGATTTTCACACAAGAGCTAAACAAGAGAATAGAAAAAGAACATATCACCTCTTATTCTCACCTTTCTAAAAGAAAGAACAACTACAACAAATAATCACAATTTTACTTCATGTGCCAAACTTTTAAAATTCCATCTTGAATTCTCTAAACCAAATTAATGTTCACAAGACTTTCTCTCTACATTTTTCTAACTTTCTCTTGCATCTCCCTTTCTTCCTTCTTATACTAAACTAAATTGGTAGAAAAATCATAGATTAGTAGAAACTTTAGGCCACAAATATTACCTAATAAAAAGAGAACTATATATAATTTAAGTTTCTTGGTCTTACCTACTAAATGTACAATGGCCTAAAATAATGCAGCGAACCATAAGACACCATTTCATTCAGAACCAAAGTAAACTTTGATTTTTCATAAAATAAAATAAAATAAAGTGATATGAGAATAAGATACTTGTGTTTTTTTTTTTTTTTTTTTTTTTTTTTTNTTGAGAATAAAATAGACTTGGTTATTTAATTATCTTCTGATAATGAAAATAAGTAAATAAATAAACAATTAAAAATAAAATTACAATTTTGGAGAAATATAAGGTGTAAGAAAATTTTGACGCTTTAGCCTTTTATTTTATTTTTTTATTTTAAAAAAATGCTTATTGATGGATTCAAATTTCAAATACTTTTTAACAATATTGGAGACTGAAGAGACCGCTACTAATAGTTAAGAATCAATATAGTATATATGCATATAAAACGCATGTGAGAATTAATTTTCTGATTTTCATAATAGAATTCTCACAAATGCTTTAATTAAAACATTTCAATTCTTAGGTCCAAAAAACAAAGCAAAAAAANTAATATTTAAATTTAAATACTAATAAATAATATTCTACTACCAATAAAATACACCGTATCGAAGGTCCTACATTTTGTCGTTACATCATTTTCCTCTTGGAAAAAAAATTGAAACATTTGAATTAAGATATTTCTTAATTATACTTATAACCAATAACTAAACAAAAATAAAATTAAACACAACATTTCAAAATTTCTTAGCTAAAACTAATATTTAAATTTAAATACTAATAAATAATATTCTACTACTAATAAAATACACAAAATCAAAAAAATTATATTTTGTCGCTACATCAGTATATATTAACTATACGTAAAATGTCCCTTAATACAGTGATAAAGGGTTTCTTCAAAACAAAAAATATATAGATGTTTTTTGAATGACATTGATTACCTCACAATCTGGATTATATATATTTCATTTATAAATGTTATCCTATCTTATTTTTTCTCTCTCCTCTTTCTTTTCCTCTTTTCTCTGTGCACTTGATCGTCTTATAAGCTTACAAAACATGCAATCGCAGAAATAATTTCCATAGTCAAATCCGTTGAATTTTTGGCCATCCACCCTACACTATTACACCAAATTGAAGCTCACAACCTTAGGAACCAAGTTCCCAAAACCTCCCACTGTGAAACCGTTGGAAAACGCAAAAATCCATTGAGCTATCTCAAGCTCCAATCTTCATTTTCCCGAAAGATCTGGCTGAAAGGAAGCTCACTTACCTTTAGTTCAGACTCTTTGAGTCCATTTATGAGATCATTTCAGCTCAATCATGGCCAGTTGAGCTTGTACAAGAAGATCAAATCCGACCAAAATCGTTCGGCCAAATTCTACCCACTGCCGATTGATCTAAGTCAAATTGAGGACACCATCTTTATCATTGCCTCACCAATTTCATTTTGGCATATGAATTGTTAAATGCAGTCATAATTAGAAATCTCCACTTTTGAGCTAAGTTTCGGTTAACGTGACTATTATTGGTTGATTTCAATGGCTAATGTTGATTTACTTAGGTTCCTAGAAGTCTATGAGCCTGGTTAGTAAATCCGCAAATAATACACAAATAGTATGGAAACGTATGGATATTTTAAAAAAATTTCTACTTCCCATATTGATTTGAAATGTATTGGAAAAATGCATTTTTTCTAAATGAAACGTTTGAAACATATGTAATACTTTATCAAGTATAAAACACGTCAAAAAAATTTAATAGACAAATTTAAAAAATATAAATACCATAAAAAAATTAGTTAGGACTCTTTTTTCTCTTAATGACTTTTCAATACTTTTTTGAAAAAAAAATTCTTTTCCTTTTATCATCTCCATTGAAAAGTAACGTTTCAATAGTTGTACCACTCATAGTATATAACTTCTTTTCAATTACTGTACATAAAGTCTAATTACTTTTTTATTTATTTTTAAATTAAAGTCTAATTAGTTTAGATTTTTAAAAATAGCTCAATACTTATTGTAAACTATTTTTAATTTTTCTGAGTCTTAGCTTTGTTATAGATCCACAATTGTTAGCATTTTGCTCTTCTTTATCTTTTGATATTAATGATATATCATGATTGGATTATATTAGTGACTACTTTTAATTTTAGTTTTAACTCTTGGTGTCAAATTTTTTTTTCCTTGCTTGGTTAGATGTTCTTAATGTTATGTAACTTATATCATTAAACTACCATATTAAACAATTGTGTGTGTTTTATTTTTTGAAAAATTCCATATTAATCAATTGTTTGTTGCTTACATTGTTTATTTGTGTTTTTATAATAGATCAAATTATTATTACTTTGCTAATACTAATAGTTTTTGTTATGTATATAAAAAAAAATTCATTTTAATAAATACTAGATACTGTATTTTTATTTATGTATTTTTCATTAAATAACGTATTATACATGAACATACCGATTTATTAATTTTTCATTTTCATATGTTTGGCCAAATTTATACAATATTTTTTTATTCTAATAAACAATTTATACGAGTATGTATAATATACATATTTTTGCTGTCCTGTATTTTACTAACTATGCAGAAAAGCTAAATCAAAGTCAAATTTCATAAAATTGTGGAGAATAGAAAAGCTTCAATTTTGGATATTTGACAACCATAAAATTTCATAAGACGTTGGCGGTGGAGATGAAATTAGCGATGACTTTGTATATGGGGATGAACTACTAGATTTTGGTGGAGGCGAGGGATTTGATTCTTTTGGTGGAAGCAGTGATGCCAGTAATGGTGATGAAGACGGCGGCGACGGCAACGTTGATGAAGAAGAGAAATTGAGAATTTTGCTTCCATTTGGTTCTGATTATTTTTTCCTCTAATTGTTGTTGGTTGGTTTTTGCTCTTTTTTTTCTGAAAAGTTCAATCCTTGATTTGAAATCTAATTGAGTAATTCTTGCCTAGTAATCCTGCTCTGGCTTCTTTTTCCTGAAAGCACTAAATGGATTTTTGTTTGGTTCTCCTTCCCGAAAGTTAAATGAGTTTTTGTGGGTTTTTGATTTTGTTTTGTTTTTTTTTTTTGTTTTTTTTTTCTTTTTCAGGTTTTTGCTTGTTATTGTTTCTCAATTGTTTCCAAGCAAATTGTTTAAGATAATCATACACAAAATATACACACACATATATATATATATAAATGTATTTTTACATATTATATATGTATTGGCTGTGATAATTCATTTTATGTTCATATTTCATATTTATTTAAATCTCCATGGTTTAACTCTTTGAGCATCTCCAATGGTTTTTTCTATTGAAGTCTATGTGGCAAGAAGAAATAGAAATCATTATGCTTATGTGGCACAATGTCTATTTAATAGACAATGTCTATCTAAAAACTATCTCCAATGGTTGTGTTCAGAATAAACTAAAGCTTATCTAAAAGTTGACTAAAATTAATAAAAATAAATAAAATTAATGAGTAAGACTGTCTAACAGACCTTCTAGAAGTAGATAGTTTTCTAGACATCTTCTATATATTTTTGCCTCATTAGCTTAATAGACTATTTAGACAGAACCATTGAAATATATCACTACAACAAAAACGCTAATAGGCGACGCAAAAACGGTGTCGCAAATTGTACAGAGCGATGCAAATCCTTGTGTCGCCGAAAGGACTGTCGCTGAAAATTAAAAACATTCGCGACGGCCAAAATGTGTTGCCGATAATGAAACAATTGGTGACGCTTGCGTCGCCAATTAATAATGAGATTGGTGACCCATGCATCGTCAATTCTTCATTTTCTGCTGAAATTAAATGGCAAAAAAGGGAAGTATTGGCGATGCTGGTGTCGCCAATTCTTCCTATTTCGCATCCACATTTCGTCACGAAATTTACCTAATTTGGTGACGCAAGCATCGTTCATTTTTGTTAAAATTATTCGTCGGTAATACTATTATTTGGCGATGAAATTCGCCGCTAATTATTTAAGTCATTTTTTTTAAAATGCAGCAAATCTTTATTTATAACGTCGCTGAATAATTCAAATTTAATTATATTGACAAATTAAATGATATTTTTAATTAAATTTTTTTTAGTTTAAATTAATTTAAAAGAAATTAATTTACATTTATAATTTCGAGTCTCAATAAATCGATTACATATTAAAAACTAGCAATTAAAATATTATCAAAATTAATTGAAATGTATAAATATTATTTAATAAAATTGAACAAATTTTAAATTTAATTATCTTTTTATAAATTGATGAATGACTTAATGCAAATGACTAATTTAGTAAAAATGAAAATCAATTACTAATATATATAACAAATGAGAAAAATACAAGCAAATATATACAAATAATTTGAACAACAAAATTACATAAATACAATAACTAAATGCGAAATTAAGCGGAAATGTGATATCTTACTATGATATGAATGGGAGCACAACAATTGTCCATTCTGCTCTAAAACTATCGACGTACTACTGGGTCAAACACTCTCTTTGAACTACACATACATACCAAACAAGTAGTTCAAATAAGTATTAACTAAAAATTATCAATTTTTATTAAGTGTAAAAATGGTTTAATTATTACCATGTCAGCTAAATTTTCTTGAGTAACATTATTTACTATGATGTTCCACATGATCATCATCACATAATACCCGTATTCGGTATTTCCCGGTTGTTTTACCGCCTATACAAAAGTGATACAAGAAAACATATTAATCATTATATTAAATAACTAAGTATACAAATCTATATATATGAATAAATATTTTATGTATAAAAATCTTATTTATTTATGTATACATATTATATGTATGTGCCTTTGTTTTAGGCCATCTAAGCTTTTTGTACTTAACCTCTTTTTGTCCGCCGAATGTTCGGTTCCAAGTCAAGTACATCCTATATGTACATGACGCATACATTATATATATCACTGATAGGCATAAAATGTTAATATTTTTATGCCACTTTTTATATTGAATTTAAGCTAGTTTATGATTAATTGTTGATGAAAAATACTTAATTACTGTATTTTTCTATTTTTAGTAAAAAAAAAGACAAATGCTGGAATTACTGTATTTCTGCACAACCTTTACTGAGAAAATCATATCTGGAGCCACACTTTGAGGTTTTGTGCAAATGATTCCTAATTCACTAGGATTCAATGATGAAAAGTTTCATTGTAAATGGTTTTGCCAATAAGTGCCAGTTTGATTTACAAAATCAATATTTTCAACAGTTGAGGCATATTTACACCATCTCAGGAAAATTAGAATTTGAGTGTCTTCCTGGTGTCCAAATTGTGTACACAAGATATGCCTAGAAAGCTGAGACATAGACCTAACTTTTGAAATCAGAATCAATGAATTATGAGTCCATTTGGTCATCTAAAAGGTACTTAGAATCTGCCTGTTGGTCATGGAAGATATAAAAGAAAAGTATTTTGGCTTACTAGGATGCTAGTAATGATTGGATTGCCATGTCATCACACTTCAACCATGTGTACGAAATTTACCACATCATATGCCACATGGATGGTCAGATTATTTTAATTATATTAATTGGAGTAATATCTAGACTAAAAGGAATTAGAGTTGAATATAAATTTGATTCCTAAAGAGATAAGGAATGTTTCCTTATCTCTAGTGTGAACATGAGACACAAATTACCCTACTCTCCTTGAAGTGGCTGGCCATGCTAGGAAATATAGGAGTTGGAGATTGAGTTTACATATTATCTCCTATATTCTCTAGGTTTTAGAAGGGTTTTTAGGGTTAGACCTCTCCTAAACATTTCCTATAAATACATTGCTACCTTGAGAATGAAAATCATTATCTCACACACAAGTTACACCACCAGTCCTCACGGCAACACTCTCTCCCTCTCCAGCCGCACATCCCTTCTCTTTTCTCCCCATTCTCAGGGCAAGAAGCAGCTTTATTTAAGGTTTTATATCCAGTTTTGAGTGTTCTTTCATAGCAAGATTGTGATACACAAAGCCTAGTGCAAGGGAAATTCGGCCAGCCATTGGAGGAGTCAACCTTGTGACTTGGATCATAGTTTGGAGAAGCCAAGAAGAGAAGATTGAAGAACCAATTTCCAGCAGCCATCAACTTTGGATTTGATTCCTTTACTCTTATTTTCTTTGTTGTTTAAACTATGGTATCTCTTATTTATTTGATGGATAATTTAGAGATGATGGGTAGCTAATTTTTCTATGAGGATTATGATGTAACCCTATTACGAATATTAGTGTTTAATGCATATTAAGTTTGATTCATGTTTAAGGTTAAAATTTTATTGTAGTTCTTAATGCTTCCATGAAAAGGTGGATTGATTAAGTATTTATATTGGCTTAGAAATAAGGGATATAAGTATGGATGGGCAATAAAATACATGGTTATAGAAATATTGCATGCCTTAGTGACAACTTTAACATGATTTATTGGGTTTGCATGTCTTAGGGCTTAAATTTCCGTATTTATATTAGAAATAATTAAATACGTTGTACTTGCTAGATTAGAATGCATTGAGAAATCAACTTCTAGTCATATGTGGTTAAAGGGGGGTTAACCTATGAATTTATAATGCATTAGGGCTAAATATGAGTAATAGCGGTGAAGTCATAATCCTTGTTTTCTTAAAATCTTGTTAAACTACTTGCATCATTGTTCTTGTTTTTATTATTGCTTTCTTTTCAATTCATGACTGGTTACACAACAACAATCCATCAAACACTTTTTTACTTTTAAAGGTTTAATTTACAATCTCTTTATTTCAATACTAGAGATGTTATTTCTCTTGGGATCGATATCAGTTTTCTTTTTAAGAAATCCACTTTATTACTTGTTGATTCGTGCACTTGCGAGTTAATCTAAAATATACCACAACAATCACCAAAAATAATACCAGTAATATATATTTATTATTAAATTTTATTCATAAACTTACTGTGATTAATACTCATTTTATGCAAAAAATAAAAATAAATAAAACAAGCTATAAACATACTGCTTGGGTCCAGTAGCGGTGGCAGCGGCTTAAAAAGGAACTTGCTTGGGTCCAGTAGCAGCGGCGGCGGTGTAAGAAGAAAGTTGCTTGGGTGCAGCAGAGGCAGTGGTGGCGTAGGAAGAAAGCTACTTAGGTCCAGCAACGGCGCGTCGTAAGAAGAAAGTTGCTCGGGTGCATCAGAGGCAGCGACGGAGTACGAAGAAAGCTGCTTGGGTTTGGCGACGATGGCGGCGTGTATGGAAAATCAGGTTTGAATGAGAAAAAGGAAAAAATTCTGGAAGATTTT
Organism: Ochetophila trinervis; assembly: GCA_003254975.1. Taxonomy (NCBI): domain Eukaryota; kingdom Viridiplantae; phylum Streptophyta; class Magnoliopsida; order Rosales; family Rhamnaceae; genus Ochetophila; species Ochetophila trinervis. Next base: position 110,943 of record QANX01002903.1, on the reverse strand, counting down.
TGCTTGCCACGTCACTCCATACTTCTCAGAAAAATAAGTCTTCTGGGAGTAACTCCAACAATATATTACTGAATGCAACGAACCGAGACTTAAATGAAGGCAGGAGTATATGGAGAAAACGGTTGTTTCTGAAAGATATTATGGATAATATTGGAGGTTTTGATCTTGAGTATACAGGAAGGAGACACACATGGGGTAATAATCACGATGGCTTGGGCTCAATAAGAGAATGGCTCAATCGAGTTGTTGCCAGTGATACTTGGGTGGAGGCTCAGCCGGAGGCCTCGATTAGCCACCTTCGCACAGAAATATCAGACCATAGTCCCATTCTATTAACTACTACTCATAAAATAATCAATCTTCACCGACCCTTCAAATTCTTTCAAGCGTGGACATCGAGAAATTCCTGTGAAACAGTGATCTCCAAGGCATGGAACTCAGATCAATTAGGAGGAATGCATTGTCATAGAATGAATAAGACTCTCCAAAACACTTCAAAAGCCCTTAAGAGATGGAATAGAGAAACTTTTGGGTATGCTCATGTCAAAAGAAAAGAATTGGAATTGGAAACTCTCGAAAAAAGTGAATCAAACACTGGAAAACAAAATTAGATTGTAAAAGAGCTAAGAATACAATGCACCAGAGGGGAATCTATAAACATGCAAAAATCTAGAGAGTTGTGGTTCAAAAAATGGAGACAAGAACTCTAAATTTTTTCATGCTAGCACGGTCATTAGAAAAAAGAGAAACTGCATCAACTTTATTGAGGATGGGAATCGAAAGCTTCACAGTGAAGAAGAAATAACTGATTATTTAACTTCAAACTTCAATAACATGTTTGCTTCTAGCCACACTTCACTTTCTGAAGAATTGGATCAATTATTTCAAAACAAAATTACAGAAGAAGAAAACAAAAGGCTTTGCAGCATACGTTCAGAGGAGGAAATCAAAGACATTGTATGGACTCCACTTTCTAAAGAGTTCAGGTCCTGATGGCTTCTCAGGCATCTTTTTCTGAAAGTATTGGGGCACAGTAAAAGGGAAGTTGATTAATTTCGTGACTAAATGCTTTCATTGGAAAGTGATGCCTTTTAGTGCAAATAAGACCTTCATAACTCTTATTCCTAAAATGGACTACATATTAAACTTCAACCACTTCCACCCAATTAGTCTATGCAGTTTTTACTACAAGGTGGTGGCCAATATTCTAGCTTCACGATTAAGCAACACTATTGATAAACTGATTTCACCAAATCAAGGAGCTTTTGTCAAAGGAAGATGGATTATAGAAAACACCGTGATCGCATAAGAACTAATTCACAAAGTTAAAAATCACAAAGGAAAAAGAGACCTTATGGTGTTGGAGCTGGATATGAGAAAAGCTTTTGATATAGTAGAATGGGGATTTCTGGCAAGAATGATGATGACCATGGGTTTTGATAGCAACTTTTGTAACTTGGTATATAGTTGCATTAGCACAATGGAGTCCTCGCTCCTTATCAATGGTGGCATTGCTGGTCAGATCAAACCAAGTAGAGGACTAAGGCAAGGAGATCCATTGTCACCTCTGCTATTTATTCTGTGTTCTGAGACATTTTCAAAAATTCTTGTTAAAACGGAAATGGAAAGGAACTTCCACAGTATTAAGGTGGCAAGGGGAGCTTCTGCTATTTCTTATTTGATGTACGCAAATAGCTTGTTGATTGCCTGTCGAGCTAGGAAAAAAGAAGTTAAGGTTTTCCAGAAGACTTTTGATCTCTATTGTAAATGGTCAGGTTAGGAATTGAACAAGGATAAGTCAACATTTTTCTTCTCCAAAAACATAGCTAGAACTGAAAAGAGAGCTATTTTGGACACTCTCGGCATCAAAGAAATCGGCCTTTCGTCCATCTATCTCGGCAATTCCTTTGTTACAAGTTGAAACCAATCAAAAGAATTTGGACTTCTAAAGGAAATAGTGCAGAAACGGCTTGAAAGTTGGAGTGTGAAGCTCCTCTCGATGGTGAGGAAAGGCATGCTCATAAAAGCAATCGTACAAGCCATACCTTCATACTCGATGTCAACTTTCAAAATCTTTGGGGGTGTGCAAGGATATGGACAGAGTAGCCAAGAGATTCTGGTGGAATTCCAACTCGGGCAGCAATAGATACCTTACTTTGAAGGCTTGCAAGGATCTATGCAAACCAAAAAATCTAGGAGGACTAGGTTTCCAAACCTTCGCTGATATCAACAATGCTCTTTTTTCTAAACTAGCTTCGCATTTAGGAAGAGGAGACAAAGCTTTATAGGCATACATTGTTTACAAACTAAAAACAGGAACTTCATTGGTCGGGCAAGGCATTTTAAGCTCTAGACCTACAATTAGAAAGGGAGCTTGTTTCATGATTGGCAATGGTAACAAAATAAACCCATGGACTGATCCTTGGCTTCCAAATATGCCCGACGCCTTGTCCAGAATTAAAACAGAAGACTCAAAGGATAATATCAGGAGTGTTTCTGATCTCAAAATTGTATCATCCCGTTTTAAAAAGATACTATAATTCTTCAAAGTTGACCAAGTTTGACCGGGAGTGGCCCCAAGGTTGACTTTTTGTGTGGATATGTTTTGGCTTTGACTGTGGTACCGTCGTGTAAAGCTAATCGATACGAGTCCATAGACTGGTACTATACTTGATTCGAAGCTAAGATTGTGAAGTTATAGTTAAAATAGTGTGATGGGCATTTTGGTAATTTTGAATTTAGAGATTTACAAAAAGGCCATCACCCCTACCTCCAGCCCGCGCGCACGTTTCCCCCTCTGCGTGACCTCTTCTAGTTCTGGTTGCTCTGCTCTATGGCTCTCTTGTAACACCCCGTCCCGGGGAAAATATTGAAATTTCTCAAAGTTGACCGAGTTGACCAAGTTTGACCAAGGAAGGGCTCGGGGTTGACTTTTTGTGTGAGCGTGCTATGGTTTTGACCATAGTACCGTTGCGTAGAGCTAGTCGATACGAGTTCGTAGACTAGTAGTACGCTCAATTCTGAGTTAAGACCGAGAAGTTATGGCTGAANCCCCCAAAATACCATGTTTAATGCCAGCACAACGCATTGTAGTGAACAATTTGCCTTTCGGATCAGTGCTCCCATAACATGTATAATTTATCTGTTTAAAATGGTAAACTATTTTAGGTAATAGTGCAACTGGAGCCATTGCTAGAGGAGTTACTGCTGGCGTTGCTCTGCTTTTTGCTGCTGTAATTGCACTTGCTTTTCGCTGCGCTGCTCATTTCTTCGATGAACCTCGTTGGTTTTTAATGAGAAAAATTGTCTAGTTCTATTATAGTTTTCTGTCTACAATGTGTCTCACTCATTTACCTTCTTTGCAGCCGATCATCTGGGACAGCTCAAAAGATTTTCTCTTCGTGAGCTACAAGTTGCAATTGATAGTTTTAGCAATAAAAATATTCTACGTAGAGGTGGATTTGGTACGGTTTATAAAAGGCGCTTGGCTGATGGTTCTCTTGTGGCTGTAAAAAGACTTGAAGAAGAGCGTACACAGGGTGGGGAGCTGCAGTTTCAGACAGAGGTAGAAATGATGATCATCATGGCTGTGCATCATAATCTACTTCGACTATGCGGGTTTTGCATGACACGTACTGACACTACAAAAAAAAACAGGGGTTTTGCATGTACTATGCGTTAGCCGATAGAGATTAAGGTATTTTTTTGGGCCCGAGATTGTGTTGACAGCTGTATTAAAATCGTTTAAATCTTATGTGGCCAATTCTTGCATGAGTAGTGTTGTGGGGATTTTTGCCCATCATTTAGGCCCAATACCTAGTAATCATGGGTAATAAATTAAATACCCAACAATGTGGTGGGCCACCTAAGCCCAAAAAATATCCTAAGCCCATAAACTTGGGTAGAGACACTTGTCTCCCATCTTGGACATCAGGCCATCAGTGAACTAATCCTGACCCTCCATGTGTAAGTTATGAGGTAAGTGATAAAAGGGGCAAAAGGGGGAAACCGAATTTGGAGCCACACGCAGCCCAAGACACCACCAACTTCCACCTAACCGCCACCCTCTCCCTCTCCTCTCTCCTAAAAAATCCGGCTGCCTTGAGTTGGTGGATTTGGAGACCACTAAGCCATGCATTTGAGGAAATGGGGAGGATTTGACCTTTCCATGTGATGATTACATTACCTAATAAAGCAAAAATCACTGTTCATCATCTCTCTCACCTCACAAAAACCGGACAACCCTCATTTGAGATTTTTTTTTGGACTCTTTCTCGGCCAAACATTTTTCTTTTCCTAGACTCTCCCAAAAAATTTTTCCTACCCTTTCTCTTCCGAGTTTGGCTCCCCTTGCCCCCCTTTTCAACCATTTTTCAGTCATTTTTCATTGTTTTAGCTGATAAACAAGGGATGATCACTGACTTAAGCATCGGAGGGGAAACGCCGGCCACCACATCGGCGCCCCCCTAACCGGTTTGGCTCCGGTTTTGCAGGTACCCGAGGAGCCCAGCCCGAGACGAAAAACAGCCACAACATTTTGGCGCCGCATAGGCGAATTTGTGAATTTCCTGTCGAAGGACGTCCTTCCAGCCGAGGATAGGTGGCTGTCTGGGGTCTCGGACTCGTCACTCCCTGCTGAGGCCTCTCGCCTAGTCGGCTTGGTGAGGATTCACATCTCTGAGCCCTTAAAGATTTTGACCCCTTTTGTTATTTACTTGTGTATTTTTCTTTGCCGTGCAGGGGGCCTTCATGGTTTTTAAGCTCCAGGAGCAGATCGCTAGGCATAAGGAAATCTCCGCGACTGCTGTCATAGATCTGAAGGAGCCTCAGAAGGAGCTGGAGGAGGCCAGGAGACGCATGGCCGAGCTAGAGCTCCTTATGACGAAGAAAGAGCAAAACGCCAAGAACTCTAAAGCACGCGAACCGTGGGCTAGCACCTCGACGACCACCAAACTTCGACGCACTACGCCCAAGGATCCGGTTTGGACCCGAGTTTCAGCCTCGGTGCCTTGGCCTCCACCCAGGTCCCGAGTTTCAGCCTCGGTGCCTTGGCCTTCACCCAGGTCCCGAGTTTCAGCCTCGGCTCCTCGGCCTCCACCCAAGTCCCGAGTTTCAACCTCGGTTCCTTGGCCTCCACCCAAGTCCGGCGCCTCACCCCCAGCCCTACATATTTTATCCTCAGTTCCTACCTAGGGCTGGGCCACTACCTAAACACGCAGCCTACGCCTAAGCGACAAGCCGCGGCGTGGCCCCCTGCTTTCAGACCACGGCATTCAGGGTCCTAACCTAAACCCCCTATTTCTACACGAAGCAGCACACCTAAAAATTCTACCAGGCAGCAACACACAGCAAAAATGGGAAGTAAAGCGATACGAAAGCCCTAAGATGGGGGCGAGACAGAGAGAAAAAAGATCCGTACCTTCAAATTTTTGGCGAGCTTGAGGGAACGGCAAGGTGTGACAAAGGGGAGCTTCTCTCCTGACCAAAGGCCCGAGCCAAACTGTGGAGACAACGAGGAGTCAGTAGGGCCAACAAGCAACCAAAACAGCCAAAGAAAAAACCGAAGTCAAAGTTATGGAGAATAATCGAGACTCACCGTAACCGAAAGGGAAGGAGGAACCGTTGACGGAACTGAGCAAGGTAGAAAGGGAACAGCCTGAGTTATCGGACAACCGGAGGAGGCAACACACGCGTCTCTCTTTGTCGTTTGGACAGGGAGAAAGCCAGGAAGAATCTTCGGTGTGAAAAGAAGAAGAAGAAGAGGAGAGAAGGAGTGGGGAGTCGCGTGCGGACGTGACTGGAGGCGTGCAAGACGTGGGCATTAACTGCCCGTCCCATCACCCGCAGAAAAAGGCTGCGGCGCCTGTTTTCAAAAAAAGAAAAAAAAAAAAAAAAAAGAAAGGAAAAAGAGACAAAAACGGGAAAAAAGCTGCCCCCAAATTCAAAATGCAAGATTCTAGGTATTCGCGCCTAATAGGTATATTCATCTTTAAAATTGATTCAATTTTTAAAATTGGATCAATTTGGGGGCTATTGTTGTGGGGATTTTTGCCCATCATTTAGGCCCAATACCTAGTAATCATGGGTAATAAATTAAATACCCAACAATGTGGTGGGCCGCCTAAGCCCAGAAAATATCCTAAGCCCATAAACTTGGGTAGAGACACTTGTCTCCCATCTGGGACATCAGGCCATCAGTGTACTAATCTTGACCCTCCATGTGTAAGTTATGAGGTAAGTGATAAAAGGGGCAAAAGGGGGAAACCGAATTTGGAGCCACACGCAGCCTAAGACACCACCAACTTCCACCTAACCGCCACCCTCTCCCTCTCTGGAAACCGAATTTGGAGCCACACGCAGCCCAAGACACCACCAATTTCCACCTAACCGCCACCCTCTCCCTCTCCTCTCTCCTAAAAATCCGGTTGCCTTGAGTTGGTGGATTTGGAGACCACTAAGCCATGCATTTGGGGAAATGGGGAGGATTTGACCTTTCCATGTGATGATTACATTACCTAATAAAGCAAAAATCACTGTTCATCATCTCTCTCACCTCACAAAAACCGGACAGCCCTCATTTGAGCTTTTTTTTTTGGGACTCTTTCTCGGCCAGACGGTTCTTCTTCCTAGACTCTCCCAAAAATTTTTTCCTACCCTTTCTCCTCCGAGTTTGGCTCCCCTTGCCCCCCTTTTCAACCATTTTTCAGTCATTTTTCATTGTTTTAGCTGATAACCACTAAGCCATGCATTTGGGGAAATGGGGAGGATTTGACCTTTCCATGTGATGATTACATTACCTAATAAAGCAAAAATCACTGTTCATCATCGCTCTCACCTCACAAAAACCGGACAGCCCTCATTTGAGCTTTTTTTTTTGGGACTCTTTCTCGGCCAGACGGTTTTTCTTCCTAGACTCTCCCAAAAAATTTTTCCTACCCTTTCTCCTCCTCTTTCTCGGCCAGACAGTTTTTGTTTCCTAGACTCTCCCAAAAAATTTTACCTACCCTTTCTCCTCCGAGTTTGGCTCCCCTTGCCCCCCTTTTCAACCATTTTTCAGTCATTTTTTATTGTTTTAGCTGATAAACAAGGGATGATCACTGACTTAAGCATCGGAGGAGAAACGCCGGCCACCACACCGGCGCCCCCCTAACCGGTTTGGCTCCGGTTTTGCAGGTACCCGAGGAGCCCAGCCCGAGACGAAAAACAGCCACAGCATTTTGGCGCCGTCTGTGGGAAGCGTTTGTTTCCATCTTTCATTTTTCATGTTTGTGTTTGTGTTTTTCACTCTTTACTGTCTCGGTGAACCGGTGTCCTACCGTTTGTGGTCATCTTTTCTTGCGTCTTTACTAAGTGTAGCATGTTTTCACCTTTGGTGTCATCTTTCTTGCACCTTTATTAAGTTTGGTTAGCTACCGGTGTCCGTTATTCCTCATTCTTGTAAACCACGGGTCTCTCAAGTGTGTTTGGTGTTGCTGTGTTTGTCAGCTCCTTAGTTTTTGTTGGCCCTTGAGCTGGCTTTTTTGGCTCTTTTGCTCGAGGATTCGCCACTGTTTTGTTTTAAGTGCTTGGTTGGATTTGTCACACTCTAGTTCCTGACTAGGCTCCTTGTAGTTTCAGTTCTTGATTTATCCTGGTGTTGCTTCTCTGTCTTAGCTCACGTTGGCTTGGTGTGCCTCTGAAAGTTAAGGTACTGGTCAAAAAAAAAAAAAAAAAAAAAAAAA
>QANX01002903.1:57755-103100 GCA_003254975.1 Ochetophila trinervis | reverse complement strand
AACTGAACCGGAGCTGAGGTGGACCTAGCTGGAGCCAAGCCTGAACCCTGTTGGGGCTGAATCTGGCTGCAGCTGAACCGAACGGAAGCCGAGGTGGACTGAACCGAAGCTGAGGTGGACCAAACTGAAGCTGGAGCTGAACCCAGCTGAGGCTGAATCTGGCCGCAGCCGAACCGAGCCGAAACTAAGCCCGAACCTGGTTGAACTCAACTCGATTGAAGCAAGATGACAGAACCACACCCAGAACAGCAGGTTACGTTGAACGGAGCTGAACCGTCCCACAGAGAAGCCAGGGGCAAGCAGCCCATGAGAACTAGCTCCTTTATGAACCGGGGGACGTCGATGCCAGCAGCTGAACCGAGCATTCCGCCCTCCCAGCTACTGCCTCCAGCTCGAAGGCGAAGCGAGAGGCGCATCGCCCCACGCTCGGAGCGAACTCGAATATCCGACCTGGAGAACCGGATGGAACAAGTCATTAGCCTCCTGGAAATCCAGCAGCGAACCAACCGTGAGCCGTTGTCGTGAACAGTGATAAGCCCAACTCCGGTGGACTCTCCACGAGACCGCGTTATCCCATGAACTCATGGAGAAGGGGGAGCACTGGTGGAGGAGCTGGGGACCACGGCAAGAGGCTCACGACAAGGGAGGCCAGTTAGATCGAGACCAAACCCAAGACACCCCCTGGACGAAGCACGGAGGAACCCAGGGCAGAACCACCCCTCGCCTGCCCGCCAGCTATCGGCTGAAGAGCGGAACAGTCGGCGGACTAGATCGGTGAGCGACGCCTTCTCCTCTCCTAACGAGGGCCTAGACCTCAGTAACCTAAGGGCTTCCCTCGAGGCTAGAAGGCGAGCGCGAGAGGAGCAAGAAAGAGCGGAATCCAGAGATGAACGCAGGAGGCGAGCAGACGAGGAGGAAGAAAAAAGGATCATCCGAGCAGAAGAAAGGCAGAGAATCCGCGCGGAAGAGAGGAGAAAAATCCTAGCTGAACAGAGGTTAAGGCTAGAAGCTGAAAAGAGGCAGAGGCATGAATTAGAAAGAAGGATGGAGGTTGAGCAGAGGAGGCTCGAAGACGAGGCGTGTATGAAATTTCGCAGTGACCAGCAGTACCTGATTCGTCACCCACATCCCTACACTTATACACCCGGATTGGGGCAAGAAACCTCGCCATTCGGGATAGAAATACGCCGAGCTGGGCTCCCCAAAGATTTCAAAATACCGAGTGTGGGGAGGTATGAAGGCAAAGGAGACCCAGCCGAGCACCTTGGAGCCTATAAAGTGTGGATGGAGTTTGAAGCTGCAGAGGATGCTATCAAGTGCCGAGCTTTCCCTTTGACCCTAGGAGGAGTAGCGCGGACTTGGTTCACTGGCTTACGCCCTGGCTCAATCAACTCGTTCAGCCAGCTGGAAAGCGCCTTCATGGCGCAGTTTATTGGAGCTCGGCCAGTGAAGAAGCCACCCTCTCACTTGTCATCTGTTATGCAAGGGGATAATGAATCTTTGAAGTCGTATGTCCAGAGATTTTCGGATATGATGGTACAAATTGAGGGCTGCACCGACGACAGGGCAATGCAAGCTATGCGAGACGGAGTCCGTGATGAGGACTTCATTAGAACGATAGCTAAAAACCCACCACGGACATTTTCGGAGATGCTGGCTGAAGCTTACAAGCACATCTCCGCCGAAGAGATCATCCAATGCAAGAGGAACCTGAACCGGAGCGGGGGAAGCGAGAGACCTGAAGCCAGAAAAAATCAGAGAAGTCCCCCGCCTCGTAACAACAAAAGAAGCTATGAAGAAGTGAACCTAGCACCACGGCCACCCAAGAGCAAGTTCGAGAGGTTCACCCCCCTCAACACAACTCGCTCGGAGGTGTTGATGCAAATTGAAGGAAACAACCTGTTAAAGAAACCTTTCCCAATGAGGACCCCATTCAAATTCAGAAATAAGAACAAGTACTGCAGATACCATAGGGACTATAGGCACACTACGGAGGAGTGCACGGAGCTGAAGGACGAGATTGAAGCCCTCATCCAAAGAGGGTATCTGAAGGAGTTCTTGGCGAAGGCTGCCTGGCCTAACGCCCCACCTCCCCTAAGGCGGAAAGATGCTGGAAGGAGAGAAGCGCCATCACCTCCGCTGCACCCGGATAATGTACTCGGAAGTGTGAGGACGATCATGGGCGGACCAGGGGCCGGAGGTGAATCCAACCGGTCACGCAAAGCATACGCGAGAGGCGCCAAGTGCTTAGACGTGCATCACGAGGTGAACTGCACCTTCAGACCAATGAAGGCCACCCGCAGAGAGAGCTTCTCCATAACATTCACAGACGAAGAAGCTGCAAGAGTACAGCACCCACACGATGACGCTATAGTGATAACAGCCCAGGTCGCCAACCACCGAGTGTACCGGATGCTAATCGACAACGGAAGCTCTGCCAACATCCTGTACACGCCTGCTTTCGACGCTATGGGGCTGAAGAGGGAAGTCCTCAAACCTGTGCGGACACCGCTGATGGGGTTCACTGGAAAAACGATTCTCCCCGAAGGTTCCGTTGAGCTGCCTCTCACTGTGGGAGATATCCCGAACCGGTAAAATCTTAATAAATTTCTTGGTGATAAAATCGGCGTCAGCATATAACGCTATTCTAGGAAGACCCGCCCTCAATGCTTTGAGAGCAGCCACTTCGACCTACCACCTCATGATGAAGTTTCCAACCGAAGGAGGAGGTGTCGGAGTGGTGCGAGGAAATCAGTACGAGTCCAGGCAATGCTACGCCACAGCTCTCAGGGAAAGGGACACCCATGCCGAGGCGCTGCCCATTTTCTCCACCTCCGGGCAGAATCGCCCCGAGCCGCGTCACGAGAACCTCAACTACCCGATCCGCGCTGAGCCCTCCGAGCAGAGATGCCCTGAGCCAGCACCAACCTCCGAGCAGAAAAGCTCCGAGCCACCTCCTGAAGCATTCACTTCACCAACGACACCCGAAGCTGACGGAGAGAACATTTCACGGGTGACTAAGGCGGGTCCGAGGATGATAGATGAAGACTCACTAATGACGGAGATCCAGACAGCCGAGGAAGACCTTTCCGAAGAGAAGCTGAGTGATAGGAGGCGAGAGATGTTCAGAGGAGAGCCGGTGGAGGAGCTCACCAACATCCAAATAGATCCGAACAACCCGGAGAGAACCACGAGAATCGGTACAATGCTTTCCCCCGAGCTGAAGGAGGAGCTATCAAATTTCTTAAGGACCAATTCGGATGTGTTTGCATGGTCCCATGAAGATATGCCAGGAATAGACCCGGAGATTATGGTGCACAGGCTTAACGTGGATCCCAGCTTCAGGCCAGTGAAGCAGAAGAGGAGAGCTTTTAACCCTGGGAGGTATGAAGCAATCAAGACCGAGGTGGACAAGCTCCTGAAAGCGGGGTTCATCAGAGAAGTAACGTACCCCACCTGGCTAGCCAATGTGGTGTTGGTGAAGAAGAGCAATGGAGACTGGCGGGTGTGTGTGGACTTCACGGACCTGAACAAAGCATGCCCCAAGGATAGCTTCCCGCTACCCAAGATTGACCAGCTGGTAGACTCCACAGCGGGTAGCGAGCTGTATAGCTTCTGCGACGCCTTCTCGGGGTACAACCAGATCGGAATGCATTCTGGCGATCAAGAAAAAACTGCTTTCATCACCAATCTCGGACTGTACTGCTATAAGGTGATGCCTTTCGGGCTCAAGAACGCTGGAGCCACCTACCAGAGGCTGGTTAACAAAATGTTTGCCGACCAAATTGGGAAGACAATGGAGGTATACGTGGACGATATGCTAGTGAAAAGTGGCAAGGCGAGCAAGCATCTCGATCACCTAGGCGAAATGTTTAATGTCTTGAGGAGACATAAAATGATGCTGAACCCCGCTAAATGTGCCTTTGGAGTAGCCTCTGGGAAATTCCTGGGTTTCATGGTGAACCAACGTGGAATCGAAGCCAACCCGGATAAAATAAAAGCGATCATGGAGATGACGTCACCACGGAAGGTGAAGGAGGTTCAGAGACTCACAGGAAAGGTGGCAGCTCTTAACCGGTTCGTCTCAAGGGCCACGGACAAATGCGTACCATTTTTCAAAATCCTTAGGGGAGCTAAGGACTTCGTGTGGACTGAAGAGTGCGAGGAGGCTTTCTCTCAACTCAAGAAATACTTGAGCACTTCACCATTGCTCTCCAAGCCGATTTGTGGAGAAACGTTGCCCCTCTACTTAGCTGTGTCGGAGACAGCAGTGAGCTCCGCCCTCATACGAGAAGAAGGAACGGCCCAGCTGCCGATCTACTATGTTAGCAAAGCCATGGTGCAAGCGGAGACCAAGTACCCCAGCATAGAGAAGTTAGCCTTAGTTTTAGTCATGTCCTCAAGGAAGTTAAAACCGTACTTTCAGGCACATTCGATTACCGTGCCCACCAGCTACCCCCTCAGGCAGGTGCTACAGAAGCCAGAGACGTCCGGAAGATTGGTCAAGTGGTCCATCGAGCTGGGACAATACAAGATATCGTATAAGCCCCGCACGGCGATAAAAGCTCAGGCAGTGGCTGACTTCATTGCCGAATTCACCACCTCAGAAGAAGGAGAGATCATTGTCCCAAGTGACCCCAGCGAGGCAAGTAACACACATCTAGCCCCATTATGGACCTTGCATACCGACGGGTCCTTCAACGAGCACGGAAGCGGAGCAGGGTTCATCCTAACCACTCCAGCTCCCGACCATGTGAAGCTGGAATATGCACTCAGACTTGGGTTTAAGGCATCTAATAACGAGGCAGAATATGAGGCGCTAATAGCGGGGCTCCAAATGGCGAGGTCACTGGGGGCTAGGAGGGTGCACAGCTACAGTGACTCGCAGTTGGTAGTAAAGCAAGTCAGGTCAGAATATCAGGCCAAGGGGACAAGTATGATCAGCTACCTGAAGGTAGTCAAGGAGTTGTTAAAAGATTTTGAAGAACACCACATCACACAAATTCCGAGGGCTGAAAACTCGAATGCTGATTCGCTTGCTAAGCTAGCGTCAGCCACCGAGTCGGAGCTGGTGCGCACAATTCCAATCGAAACGCTAATGCAGCCCAGCACCTCGGGTAAGACGCTGGAGGTGAACCCAGTGGAGGAGAGGCCAGGATGGAGAGACCCAATAATCAAATTTTTGGTAGACGGCACGCTACCCGAGGACAAACTGGAAGCTCGAAGGCTTAGGTACAAAGCCCCACAGTATACCCTCATCAGCGGAATACTGTACAAAAGAGGCTTCTCGCTACCCTACTTGAGATGCCTAGGAGAAGAGGAGGCGGACTATGTCCTAAGGGAAGTCCATGAAGGAGTTTGTGGGAACCACTCAGGAGGGAGGTCGTTGGCACATAAGATAGTCCGCCAGGGCTATTACTGGCCAACCATGCAGGAAGACGCGAAGAGATTCGTGAAGAAATGCAACCCTTGTCAGTGGGGAGAGAAGAAACCGCCTGAGCAACTCACCTCCATTAGGAGCCCGTGGCCATTCGCTCAGTGGGGAGTTGACCTCATTGGACCTCTCCCAACAGGACGCGGCCAGGCGAAGTTCACTATAGTGGCAATTGACTACTTCACTAAATGGGTGGAAGCTGAGCCCCTGTCAACTATCACTGAAGCTAAAACGTCGAGCTTCATCTGGAAATCCATCATCTGCCGCTTCGGGATACCTCACACCATCGTCACTGACAACGGAAAGCAATTCGACAACAAAAGTTACAGGGATATGTGCTCAAGTTTGGGGATCAAAGCAGCCTTCTCTTCACCGTTTCACCCCCAGGCTAATGGCCAAGTCGAGGCTGCGAACAAGACAATTAAGTTGAATTTGAAGACCAGGTTAGACAAGCACAAGGGGGCTTGGGCAGATAAGCTCCCTGAAATCTTGTGGGCCTACAGAACAATCCCAAGAACAGGAACAAGAGAAACTCCTTTTTCGCTGGCCTTTGGAACTGAGGCAGTCATCCCAGTCGAGATAGGAATACCGAACTTCAGAACTGAACACTTCCGGTTCGAAGAGAATGGGGAGCAAATGAGGCTTAACCTGGACTTAATAGAAGAAACAAGGGATCTGGCTCAGGTACGCGCAGCAGCCTACCAGCAACAGTCAGCTAGGTACTACAACTCCAAAGTGAAACAAAGAACTTTTCGGCCTGGTGACCTAGTCCTGAGGAAGGTCACATTAAACACCAAAGAACATGGGACGGGAGCTATGGGCCCGACCTGGGAAGGCCCATACCAGGTGAGAAGAGTGATCCGACCTGGAACCTATCAACTGGAGGGAGAGGACGGAAAGATTCTTGCCCATTCCTGGAATGCAGAACATCTGAAGATTTATTTTCAATAGCCTATGTAAATTTCTATGTTCAGATTGTACAACGCAATGTTGTTATCAATGAAATGGTAGTTTCCTTCCAACAAAAAAGAAATATATGCAATTGTTTAAATATATATTACAAAGACCCAGGCTAGAATAGCCAGGGGGCTGAACCCCCAGAAGCCAAAGGCTCCCCGAGCTGGGCTCGGATCGACCAGAAGCTAGCAGCTAAAGATAATTAGGGGGCTGAACCCCTAGAAGCCAAAGGCTCCCCGAGCTGGGCTCGGATCGATCAGGAGCTGGCAGCTAAAGATAATTAGAGGGCTGAACCCCTAGAAGCCAAAGGCTCCCCGAGCTGGGCTCGGATCGACCAGGAGCTGGCAGCTAAAGATAATCAGGGGGCTGAACCCCCTAGAAGCCAAAGGCTCCCCGGGCTGGGCTCGGATCGACCAGGAGCTGGCAGCTAAGGATAGCCAGGGGGCTGAACCCCCTGAGGCTAAAGGTCCCCCGAGCTGGGCTCGGATCGACCAGGGGCCGTAGGCTAAAACAACCAGGAGGCTAAGCGCCCGGTGACAGCGAGACCAGGCAGACTTAAAGGCCACCAATGTATGTGATAACTCTCCCCAGTTCCTCTACCGACAAACAGGGAAGAGTAGGGGGCTACAGAGGCACTAACACTAAGTGTGCTTCACAAAAAAAAAAGAGACTAAGTGCTTCATAAAAAAAAGAAGTAAGGCAGAATGCAAGCATAAACAAGTACACAGCAGATGCACGAAGGCTCTTTCCAAATTCATTGCTGAAAGGGTTACATGAAAATTAGCTCTGGCATCAATTAGCCAGGAATTGTCTTTAGTTACAAACCAAGTAAAGAAAAAGAATAGTTACAAAAAAAAAAAAAAAAAAAACTGTAACTTCAACTACGAGGAGTAAGCTGGAAGAGAGAGACGGAAGCTGCTGACGGTCACGCAGCTGGAGGAGAGCCCGGGGTTGCAGCAGGGCCAGAGGAAGACGGCTCCGAGGGAGGAACTGATGGACCAGCCGAAGCAGCAGGGACCGAAGCTGGATCCTCAGGCTGATCCAGAAGGCTGAAATCGAAGTCTGGAAACTTTAGACTTGATGAACGTGACCGCGGAGTCAGCGTCTGCATCGAACTGACCCTCGGCCTCATCGTATAGCCTCGCGATCTCATCATCTTTCAGCTGGAGGCTTTATTTCACTTCCTCAAGCTCAGCCCTCAGCCCCTCCGACTCTTTGACCTGTTCCTTCAACCGGGCAGTGGAGGCGATAAGGAGTTGATCTTTCTTCCTTATCTCAGCATCACTGAGTTTCAGCTCGGCCTCCTTCAGCTTCAGGTCGCCCTCCTTTTGGTTGACCTCCAGGTCCTTCTTCGTCATAAGGAGCTCCAGCTCGGCCATGCGTCTCCTGGCCTCCTCCAGCTCCTTCTGAGACTCTTTCAGATCTATGACAGCAGTCGCGGAGATTTCCTTATGCCTAGCGATCTGCTCCTGGAGCTTAAAAACCATGAAGGCCCCCTGCACGGCAAAGAAAAATACACAAGTAAATAACAAAAGGGGTCAAAATCTTTAAGGGCTCAGAGATGTGAATTCTCACCAAGCCGACTAGGCGAGAGGCCTCAGCAGGGAGTGACGAGTCCGAGACCCTAGACAGCCACCTATCCTCGGCTGGAAGGACGTCCTTTGACAGGAAATTCACAAATTCGCCTATGCGGCCAGGTGATCTGCTCCTTTCCCCTCGGCTCCCCTCTGGGGACGAATCCCTCCTACCCTTGGAGGGACGCACGCTGCTCCTGGAAGCGGGCGTTTGGTCCCCGCTTCCCCTCGGCTGAGGAGAGCTAACACATCCCTTAGGATCCTTGGAGGAGGCGCTCCTGGAGGGCAGAGGAGGCAAGGTCGAACTCTCCACTGCAGCAGCTGGGGCTCTGACTGACTGCCCGGGGCTAGCTTTCACCGACTTCGCTGCCCTGCTCCTATCAGGGCGACCAGGCAGAGCCCGCTTGAACCCGACGCCTGACGACATCACTGCGCCCAAAAAAGCAGTCCAGAAGTTAGGTACTTAAATAAACAAGGCAAACTAAAAGTAAGGTAAAAGTAGCCGAGCGCTACCGCCAGCCAGCCTGGCCTCCTTTAAGAGAATAGTGGAGTCCCTCTCGTACAGCTCGAGGTCCAAGATGTAGTTAACCCTAAACCTGCTAGATTCATCCATAGAAAGGAAGGATGGGCTCCACTTATGGTTGTTCCCGCAGAACCTGCGGGGGGTCGCGGGCTCACCCCCATCTTCCCAGTCCCCTCCAACAAAGAACCACTCCCGCTGCCAGTTTGAAACCTCAGGAGGTTTCACTAGGAACTTCCTGCGCCGGGGGTAGTAGCAGAAAGAGCCAACCTTGTTGGCGGCTGACCTAATTTCGAAACACGCCTGTATTTCGGAGGGAGTGGGATCGATGCCAAAGTTCTCCTGCTATAGCACGAAGCAACAGTAAATCCCCTTCCATGCATTGGGATTTAGCTGAAGCGGCGCCAGTCGGACATCGCGGAGAAGACGCCGAACAAAGAGTGGGATTGGCAACCTCAGTCCGCATTTAAAGAACCACCGGTTCAGGGCAATCTCGCCAGGAGGGGGGCAACTGGGTAACTCGTTGCTTCCGGGCACACGGAAGGTGATCTCGTCGGGTACTGAGTAATCCAGCTTCAGCTGGTCTAGGTCAGCTTGGGTGAGTCTAGACTCAACCTCATCATAACTCCAGGTTCCCTCGGGAACCCTCACCTCTTCTTCCTCCTGGGAAGATTCGGCCACACCAGCTGCAGCCGAAGGCCCAGCCGCTTCAGCCGCAGCTGCGGAGGAACCTGCTTGCCTCTCCGCCCCCGAGTTAGTACTGGATTCGGAATCCGAAGAGTCAGATATGTCCACCATCTGCGAAACGCTGATAGCCCTCAGGTAGGAGTACGGTGGCTCGTTAAAAATGTTAGGCCTGTAGGGTTGGGGCACGCGATCAATGAGGGTTTGGAAACTTAAAGGCTGGCTAAGTAAAGGACGACTCGAGTTGTCACCGCCACCGCTTGGTGAAGGGCGAGACATCTGAAACAGAGAAGCAGCTCGACTGTCAGGATGGCCACCCCCTGAACAAGAAGGAGCAAAACGCCAAGGACTCTAAGGCACGCGAACCGTGGGCTAGCACCTCGACGACCACCGAACTTCGACGCACTTCGCCCAAGGATCCGGTTTGGACCCGAGTTTCAGCCTCGGTGCCTTGGCCTCCACCCAGGTCCCGAGTTTCAGCCTCGGTGCCTTGGTCTCCGCCCAGGTCCTGAGTTTCAGCCTCGGTGCCTTGGCCTCCGCCCAGGTCCCGAGTTTCAACCTCGGTTCCTTGGCCTCCACCCAAGTCCGGAGCCTCACCCCCAGTCCTACATATTTTATCCTCAGTTCCTACCTAGGGCTGGGCCACTACCTAAACACGCAGCCTACACCTAAGCGACAAGCTGCGGCGTGGCCCCCTGCTTTCAGACCACGGCATTCAGGGTCCTAACCTAAACCCCCTATTTCTACACGAAGCAGTACACCTAAAAATTCTACCAGGCAGCAACACACAGCAAAAATGGGAAGTAAAGCGATACGAAAGCCCTAAGACGGGGGCGAGACAGAGAGAAAAAAGATCCGTACCTTCAAATTTTTGGCGAGTTTGAGGGAATGGCAAGGTGTGACAAAGGGGAGCTTCTCTCCTGACCAAAGGCCCGAGCCAAACTGTGGAGACAACGAGGAGTCAGTAGGGCCAACAAGCAACCAAAACAGCCAAAGGAAAAACCGAAGTCAAAGTTATGGAGAATAATCGAGACTCACCGTAACCGAAAGGGAAGGAGGAACCGTCGACGGAACTGAGCGAGGTAGAAAGGGAACAGCCTGAGTTATCGGACAACCGGAGGAGGCAACACACGCGTCTCTCTTTGTCGTTTGGACAGGGAGAAAGCCAGGAAGAATCTTCGGTGTGAAAAGAAGAAGAAGAAGAAGAGGAGAGAAGGAGTGGGGAGTCGCGTGCGGACGTGACTGGAGGCGTGCAAGACGTGGGCATTAACTGCCCGTCCCATCACCCGCAGAAAAAGGTTGCGGCGCCTGTTTTCAAAAAAAGAAAAAAAAAGAAAAAAAAGAAAGGAAAAAGAGACAGAAACGGGAAAAAAGCTGCCCCCAAATTCAAAATGCAAGATTGTAGGTATTCGCGCCTAACAGGTATATTCATCTTTAAAATTGATTCAATTTTTAAAATTGGATCAATTTGGGGGCTATTGTTGTGGGGATTTTTGCCCATCATTTAAGCCCAATACCTAGTAATCATGGGTAATAAATTAAATACCCAACAATGTGGTGGGCCGCCTAAGCCCAGAAAATATCCTAAGCCCATAAACTTGGGTAGAGACACTTGTCTCCCATCTGGGACATCAAGCCATCAGTGAACTAATCCTGACCCTCCATGTGTAAGTTATGAGGTAAGTGATAAAAGGGGCAAAAGGGGGAAACCGAATTTGGAGCCACACGCAGCCCAAGACACCACCAACTTCCACCTAACCGCCACCCTCTCCCTCTCCCCTCTCCTAAAAATTCGGCTGCCTTGAGTTGGTGGATTTGGAGACCACTAAGCCATGCATTTGGGGAAATGGGGGGGATTTGACCTTTCCATGTGATGATTACATTACCTAATAAAGCAAAAATCACTGTTCATCATCTCTCTCACCTCACAAAAACCGGACAGCCCTCATTTGAGATTTTTTTTTGGACTCTTTCTCGGCCAGACAGTTTTTGTTTCCTAGACACTCCCAAAAAGTTTTACCTACCCTTTCTCCTCTGAGTTTGGCTCCCCTTGCCCCCCTTTTCAACCATTTTTCAGTCATTTTTCATTGTTTTAGCTGATAAACAAGGGATGATCACTGACTTAAGCATCGGAGGGGAAACGCCGGCCACCACACCGGCGCCCCCCTAACCGGTTTGGCTCCGGTTTTGCAGGTACCCGAGGAGCCCAGCCCGAGACGAAAAACAGCCACAACATATATAATTATGATCAAATCAAGATGTCATAACGTTGATAACATGCGCAAGTCCTATCGATTTTATTAAAGTTTGAACATCTGATTATGAGGTCAATTTGATAGTTTTACTATCAAAATGTTTTTTATCATGCATTTATGGTTTCGTAGATTCATGAATGATTCATTTTGCCTAAATAAGAATTTAGTATTTTTATCTAAATTCTTATTCATTAGGTCATAAATAAATTTTTAAATCAAAGCCATTATAGTGATTCAATAGTTGATCAACATAGTCGTGATGCTAAAATTATAAAGTGATATGTGCATGTATAGTTGGAAGTGACAATAGATTGTTTAAATATGTTAGTGGGTAGTTATATAGTTGTGGGTTAGTAAGTTAGTGGGCAATATGGTTATTTTTATTATAGTTGATTATTTTGCTAAACTAGTATAAATAGGCATTAATATCTAATAGAAGGTATGAAGTGAATTTATCTTAATTATCTCTCTATCTTAAAATTCTACATTTATCAGTGAATCTATCCATTTTCTTTCTCTCTTTAAATTCAACCATAATAGTGGTATCAGAGCCTGGTTTCACCACTCTTCTTTCATCTTTTCCCACCAATTTTTGTTCTACTATGGACACTCGTGACAAAACCGATGTTGAATTTCGCAAAAAAGTTTATGAAACTTTAGCACGACATGAGTCTAAATTGGATCAAGTTAATGTTGCTTTACAAGCAGTGCTTACTGAGCTCCAATCCCTTCGAATACGATGCTCCCATGTTAGCCAACCAGATGTTAACGCAGTCACCTCGAAAGAATCCTCACATTCTCTGCTTGCTTCTCGATCCAGCAACAAAAATGGTCTCCACCATAACCACATTACCTTATTCCTTCCTAGGTTCAATGAAAAGGATCCAACTGGAGTTGAGTTTAGCTATAGTGCATCCATTCCATCTGCTACCAAATTGTTCCCCTTTGAGATAGTTTATGGCATTCCACCGCCTAGCTTACTAGCGTGCATTCCAAGTACACCTTGTGTCCAAGCAATATACACCTATGTATGTGACTGTGATGTCATATTATATGAATCGCACCACAATCTTACTGGACTGTGATCGTATAAAGAATCAAGTCTATCAGATCTTTAAGACAATAGATCAGCCTGAAAACTTTGTTAAATGGAAGGAGCTTCCATGGAAGATACCATCTGTCGTTTATCCAATTATATTATTTTATCCTTGCGGACAAAGGGGAGGAGAATGATATGTGCATGTATAGTTGGAAGTGACAATAGATTGTTTAAGTATGTTAGTGGGTAGTTATATAGTAGTGGGTTAGTAAGTTAGTGGGCAATATGGTTATTTTTATTATAGTTGGTTATTTTGCTAAACTAGTATAAATAGGCATTAATATCTAATAGATGGTATGAAGTGAATTTATCTTAATTATCTCTTTATCTTAAAATTATATATTTATCAGTGGATCTATCTCTTTTCTTTCTCTCTCTAAATTCAACCATAACATAAAGTCTATCAGATGTGAGCTGTGTACTCTTGATTTTGTTTTTCTTAATTTTTATCCTGAATTAATCCATGCATGCATGCAAAGCAAAACTTAATTGGTTTCAAATTTATCGAACAGATAGCAACTGCTTTATTTGCAAATTCACCATTCACCGAGGGCATGCCAAATGGTTATCTCAGCAAAAGAAGGTTGGTTTTTGGTCTGCCTTTTGCTCAACAATATTATTAATTTGATTTTCCTTGTGAGCTTCTACAATAATAACAAATACAGTAACAGTTTAATATATTTTTGCATGTAAAACAGCCAAACTTGGACGGAAACTGATGATTCTCGCACAGGCCTTCTCCCTTCTGTTTTTGATGACTCATTTGGGTTAGTTTCAACATGCATCTTTGCTTCTTCCTCTTTTTTGGCGAAGTAGTTCAATATATATCTTGATTAGCAGTAAAAAAATTATTATAAAATTTTTTTTACCATGTTGAACTAATCTGCTTATTTATATGCAGATTTGAGAAGTTTGTGGATTATGCACTTGATGTTCTAATGATGTTTGTTCGTAGGAAAAATAAGCAATTTTATGTGATTGAAAAACTTTCCCGGTAATTTGGATATGTATATATATATATATATATTCCTAATCCTCTCACATAATCAAGCTAATAATAATTAGTCTGAGAGATTAGTTATCATATATAATACTGAACCTGTATTCTTCTGTAGGATTTCATGGAAGGATAACTTGATTGTTTTCCAGGTGAATTTCCAACCATTGATGATTGGAATTACCATTTGGGAACAATATATACTGACGTATATCACAAGCATTAACTTCAATTATGTATATATATATATATATATATATATATATATATATATAATTTTGATAAAGTAAGGCACCGTGAGGACTTTATTATAATTTTTTTTTTATGTAACATCTTATGTGGCAAGTCATGTCATCTATATTAATTGTCACATAGAACAAATAAGTTATCAAAATTTAAAAAACACAATTAACCTTTTATAACAATTATTAGTAAATTTGAGACAAATTTGACGAGTTGTTACTTTTTTAATTAATGTTTATGTTTTAAAATATATATATATTTAAATAAGTTAACGTTATTTAGAATATGATATCTTTACCATAAAGTTTTTATAGAAATTTAACCTTATCTAATATATATATATATATATCTCTATATATATATATATATATATGCATGTTTGGATAGAGTCTTTCTAAGGCCAGCATATTTGGAAGTTTTTAAAATGTGTTATCACTAATAATTTGTTGTCAATGATAATTTTACTGTCAAAAATAAAAATTAGCGATTTTTATATGCATTGTCGAATTTCTCTATGTGTATGAGTCTTTTTACCTGAAGATATGTTGAAGTTTGGATATGGATATCTTTCTTTATTTTATTTTTTTATTTTTCTATGTTTTGTTTCTGTTCCTCTATTTCAAAAAATTAATATATATCTAAATAAATTGAAATTATTTAGATGGTATATTTTACCAAAATATAATGTCTTTACCATAAAATCATTACTGTGTCTTTACTATATTAAAACTCTCTCTCTTTCTTTTTATATGCATACATGTTTGTATAGAGTCTTTCTAGAGTCAGGATATTTGAAAATTTTAAAAAGGTGATTATTCCTAATAATATGTGATCAGTGACAATTTACTGTCAAAAAAATCATTATCTGTATCTTAAAATTTCTCTATTTGTTTTAGTTTTTTTTTACTGCGAAGATATCCTGAAGTTTTTAAAATGCAGATATTCTTCTTCATTTATTTTATTTTTTATTGTTTCTGTTCCTCTGTTTCGAGAAACACAGTATTACTAGTACTCTAACATAAATTTGATGTTTATAAATCATTGGTGCAATATTATATTTCAGGTTAGGCTTAGGAGATACATGGAGATGAGAGGTGCTGATGCAGGGCCGATAAGCTCTTTATATGCTTTACGAGCTTTTTGGGTAAATGCCCTATTTCGATCAATATTATTATTACTTGTTAGCCGGCTCCTAAATTTTCTTATATTCCTCTAAAATCTTTCATACCCTATTAATTTTTCAGCTCATTCTGATATTTTTCAATCTTGATTAGGTGGGTTTACTATACGATGAAACCTCACTTCAAAATGTTGTGGACATGATAGCTGATTGGACCCAGGAAGAAAGACAGATGTTGAGGGTCGAAGTAATATAATTTTAATTAGGCAAAAATTAATATTTAAATTATATGTGATTTAGATTGAGAAATCAATTAGCTCATATTCCAATTAATCTAATTTTAAAACAAAATATTACTTTGATTTTAGGTTCCTAAGACTGGTTTAAAGACTCCATTAAGAGGTGGATTACTAAGAGAAGTTGCTGAAGATGTTGTGAAGAGGTGAGGAAATGATACTTAGAACTTAAAACAGGCTATGACTGTTGGGACTAGACAGAAACAAATTAAGATAGAAGAATAAAAATATGCTATTGCAATTAAATTTTACTCATATATTTTCTGATTTACAGAGCAATTGCTCTTGTAATATGGTTTTACAATATGATTTCTGTGTTGCCCAAATCCACAAAACTAACAACCACAATATTTATAGAGATTAAAAAACCTTCTAGACTTACTTAAATTTTACCAGCATCAAGGACTTAGAAAACTTAAAAGACTAAACTTAGAAAAACCAAAAGATCAAAACAAAATACATAGCAAATTTAATACTAATTCTAAAACCCAGATTACATATTAGCTTTTAACACCCCCACTTAATATGTAATCTTGAGTTGATTCTTGAACTTCATAAACTTCTCGAAAGGAACTGATTTTGTTAAGACATCTGTTGGCTGCACATTTGTGTTGATAAACTCCAATTGAATTTCTCCTTTGTTCACCAATTCACAGATGAAATGATGACGAATTTCAATATGTTTAGAATGGGCATGAAAAATAGGATTCTTAGTCATTGCACATTTTGAATATGGTTTTTAAGGTTAGAATACCCACTTTTCAGTAATTTATATTGGGCTATTATTATTATTATTGGGCATTTTATTTTAATTAAAACATACACCACCCAAATAATTAATTTTCATGCACAAAAAGAACAATGTCATTGGAAAAGAAATTTTAACATCAGACTTTATTGTATTTAGAATATGAGATTATGATCAGCGGTCATTACCATTTGGACTATTCCAAAGGGATACTGCACACATTGATTTGGGATTAATTTTAGTTTCATAATTTATTTAAATAATTTTATTTAAGAGTAAATGAGTTTGGGAGTAAATAGTGATTTATTATTATTTTTTTAATGATCTACCATTATTTTATTAGTCTATATTTAGTTATACTTATTTATATATAGATTTCATAATTTTTAAACTAATAAAATAATAATCCATTACATTTTTTTTTTGCTTTAAATAAAAAATATTATTAGCAAAAAGCCAGAAAATAACACATTACATTGCCATATATTTTTTTTATATATATTTTGATACACTTTTTGAGTACTCCAGCATTTTTTTGGTGAATAAGATATTGCATTAGCACAAAAAAAAGACTCCAAGTGAAGCTTGATAGGAGTTAGAGTCCAGCAAAAGCTGGTACAAGAAAGGCTGGGGAGAACCCAAAGCCTCATAATAGAAAAACACAAACAAACATTATACAATAAACATATTTTAGCAGCTAAGTCTACCACCATATTCGAGTAACTTTCTGCCCATGAAAGATTCCAAGTAGAATTAGAGGGACCAAAAAGATTCTTCAAGTACAATACATCAAGCCGACTTTCCCATTTGCAAGGTTCCTCTTAGTCTAGAACTTCATTAACCACCAATTGCGCATCAAAGCTCCAATTAACGTAGTTCCATCCCCTCAGCTTAACCACATCATGGCCCAAAGCAAAACTTTGAGCTCTGCCATGAACCCAAAAAAAAGGGTTGGATGACATATTCTAAGTGCAGTAGCATCCATATCTTGTCTTTGGCTACCATAGCAAAGGCAGAGTGATTCCCACCTACCGCTACATCTACATTAACTTTTAATCACCTAGCCTTAGGAGGCATGAATCAACAGCTGAGACTTAAAAGGCTCTGAAGCCGTTCTGTAGTCTCTAATGTTTCACATGAACAGTTCCATCGCAAGTTTCAGGTTCACAGACCTTTTAATGAACTTTTCACTCTACATGTTCCAAATTGTGTAGAACAACACAATCATCACTGTCAAAACAAAATTGTTATCCAAAGAGGCCCCTGAAACTCCTTTGGTTACAATAAGAATATGTGAAGTATAGACTCAAAATCCAAGTGAAGTATACTCCCACACTTGAAACTCCAGGTGCTACCAAACGCCACTGCCCTGAGAAAGGGGCAGTCTCTGAAGATGTGGGAGATGGATTATTCCTTGTAGTAACAACAGACATAACCTTCCCATCTCGGCCCAAGTCTTCTTTGGAGATTTTGACAAGTTGGAAGACTATTCGTTAGAAGTCTTCATATGAACAATTTAAGTCTCTCATTGATCTTCTTCTTCCATAATGTCTTCCACACACTAGAGTCAGTTAGCTCAAACCGATCTTGGCACAATTTTCTATAGTTGCTTTTAATCGAAAACTTCTCGTTGGGACTTCTTAGCCAAAAAAGTTTGTCATGGTAAGGTAACAAAGGCCATTCATTGATAGAGATAGCAGCCACTTCCTTTACATACAGAGTGTTCCTAGCAATTCAAGGTTCCATTCATTATTTTCCTTACATTTTAGCACAGAAACATATTGTATACCTTTGGAGCCTTCTCTGAGAGTCAAAAATTTTTGTTGTAAATCTGGAATCTAAGGATCATATCATGGATTGACACCAACCCCATCCCTAAGACTGAAGCATGCTCCTCTTTGGATTAAATTCTTTGTGCCAAGGATGTTATAAGATATTTGATAATAGACCATTCTCGCCATTTGCAAATTTCCAGCCAAGCTTGGATAGGGAGGTCTGGTTGAAATCATTAGTAAGACAAAAGCATAGACTGCCACATTCCTTTAGTTGGCATATGGAGTTTCAAGAACTCAAGGCAAGGAAACAATTACTGCCATTCTTTGTATGCCACCAAAACTTATGAGTCATGGCATCGATGTCATTGCGAATGCCTATCAGAAGCTTGAAAGTAGACATAGTATTAGTGGGAATGAATTGCACAGCAGATTTGATTAAAATGGTTTTCCCGACCCTTGACAACAGTTAGTTATGCCAGCCTTCCATTTTGCTAGCAATCATTTCCTTTAGTTTCCCAAAATATTTCTTCTTCTGCCGTCTCAAGACCAGAATGTTCCCTAAATAAATAGCTTTCTCCCATTTTCTTGGAGCCCATTGTGTTCTTGATATCAACTTTCAGACATCCATCCAAGTTCGTTGAGAACAAGATGCTAGATTTGTCAAAATTTACTTGTTGTCCTGACCAACTGCCATATCCTTCAATACATTTAGTAACCGCAGTTGCATTTTTTTTTATTTGCTCAACAGGACACCATAAGATGGTCAGCATACATAACATGTGAGATAGCAGGAGCTCCACAGCTAATTTTAATGTCATCAATGGATGAAGCAGCTTCTTGTAGTTGCATTAATCACGAAAAAATCTCGGAGCACATAATGAACAAAAAAGGGGACAAAGGGTCTTCTTGTCTCAAACCTCTATTGTGGGAATAACATAACCACACCTATTCCCATGATTAACAATTCAAATTCAATTGTCCTTACACAATTAAAAATGAGCTTACCAAAATCTTTTGAGAAACCCCACGCATCCAAAACTCTGGCTAGGAACCCCATTCAATTTGGTCATATGCTTTTTTCATGTTGATCTTTAGTGACATCAACCCCTCGTTCCCCAGGTGTTTTTTGATTTTGTGAACAATATCTTGAGCGACAACCATGTTTTTCATTATCCACCTTCCTTACCTTCCTTTTATGAAAGCCCCGTTCATTTGGGATATCAAACAAGGTAGCACACCATGCAGCCAATTCACCAAAATCTTTGGCACCACTTTATAATTGAAATTACAAAGGCTAATGAGACGGAAGTGGTTAAAAGTGACGGCAATCTTTGTCTTGGGGATGAGCACAAAGAAAAAGTTGTTTATCCCTCTTGAAATGCTCTTGGTACGAAAGGTCTTCTGGACGAATCCAATGAATTGATCTTTAACAGTGTTCAAATAGCATTGATAGAAAACTCCATGATACCTATTAGGGCATGGGGCCTTTAAGGAGTGCACACACTAGACTGCCTCATTGATTTCTTCTCCAAAATACATGGTTGAACCAACCTTTCAAAGTCGAGGGGGACTTCAGGATTACATGAACTAAATAGAGTCAAATTCTTTGATAAAATACTTTGTGATTTGCGGAGCACTACTCAGCCAGCAATTACCATCATTTATGGAACTGATAATGTTATGACGACGTTGCACTATAATGCTTGTATGAAAAAAATTAGAGTTTTGGTTACCCACCTTTAACCACACTTTTTCTCTATTCCTTGTAGCCATTCCCATGTGTTGGATATTGAGTAATTCATCCTCCAATTCTTGAATTTTTGTGTGAGCATATCCAAAAAAATTCATGTTCAATTCCTTTAGAGCCCAAGTTGTATTATTTAGTTTTCCCATAGTTTTATAGGTCTCCATGCCCCTTTTGATGTCCTTTCTCCAAGCATTATAGACGATTTGATGGTTGCTACTGTTGGTAATCCATGCGTTGTTGAATCGGAAAGGTATGTGGGATTTGACCTCTTCCCCAACCATTTTGATTAGCAAAGGATAGTGGTCTGATTCTTCCACACCCAGTTGCACGACTTCAACTTTGTAGTAGTTTCTCAGCCATTGGTGATTGGCAATGGCCCTGTCCAAGTGTTCCTTAGTAAAGGTGTTACGTTGATGCATTTTTCCCACATGAATCAGTTTCCCACAAAGCCAAGATCGATGGTCGCAGTGGAACACATAAGGTCTTTCAAGAACAACCTTTTTCCCTAAATGCTTTAACCTTCTATCTTCTTGGACTCATGGACTATTTCATTAAGATCACCAGCGAGGAGCCAAGGTTCAGTTTCTTATAGCAAGGTGTCCTCTAGTGTTTCCCAGAAAACTTTTTTATCTTTTAGGTAAAAGGTGTCGTAGCAACCGAAGAATCTCCACCGGTTTTCCATAGAATTACTATTAAAATCACAACAAATTACCCGATCATTGCTCTAAACGATGATGAGGTCAACATCAGCTTTCCACATCAACATCAGTCCCCCAACCAAGCCTCTAGCTTCGATAATCTCAAATTTTGGAAAACCCAGACTCCTACAGAGTTTCTCCATCCTATCATTGCGTCCTTTAATATCCATAAGAAAGACACAATGAGGATACCATTTCTGCAGAATACTTTGGATAGCTCAGACTATATCATCATTACCCAGCCTTTGGCAATTTCAAAAGAGNGGGGGGGGGGGGAGGGGAATGGATTCCTCCGTTTAATCCAAGGTCTGGGATAGTCTCTTTCCACTAGTTCAGCTTTCTGAAATTCCTTCATCAGTGTTTACTTCACAGAGTTCTAATCTTTCAATGAGGACTTGGTGTGTCTTTTGATAGGGGCTCTAAAATGGTTAGGTCAGCCCATTT
Organism: Ochetophila trinervis; assembly: GCA_003254975.1. Lineage (NCBI taxonomy): Eukaryota > Viridiplantae > Streptophyta > Magnoliopsida > Rosales > Rhamnaceae > Ochetophila > Ochetophila trinervis. Next base: position 82,509 of record QANX01002903.1, on the reverse strand, counting down.
TCTGTCAAAAGTAGGTCTTGTTTCACAATATTTTTGTCACATCACCTTTATGTTACCTTTCCAGTTTATTGTTCAAAGCATTCAGCTCGGGACTAATTTAAGTTGCATTTTGGAGGTCCTCATTTAGCAGAACTAGTATGGTTTCCTCATATTCTGCTCGATGTACGTTTTAACTTCCTGCCCTTTCACCAAATAGGAAATTTTTGGTATGAGGGTTCCTTTGGCGTTCAAACTGTTCCAATGCAGCATGTGCTTATCGTTGATTCTCCTCTTCTAGTGGGTTTACAAATAGCAGATCACCAGTGTTCCAACAGAATCTAAAGTCTGTAAACCTTCGCCATAATTATATTCATGGTCATGTGCGCCTTCCAATAACATGGCTCATAATGCCACATTTGTAGTAGAAATTAGATTACTTCTCATATTTGAACTGGAGCCACCTTTTGCCTCCATATTCCCTCTCCTAAAATAACCTAGATGGAATAGGGTCAATAACCGAGGTTTCAACCCTAAATCTCATGTATCGATTTGTAACAATGCATTTCCTTCCCAATGACTCTTTTTAAAATGTTCCCACCGTGTTCCAATCTACACAGCAGTATCCTCATGCAGGAACCTCGGCAGGAGACTATGAACTTGCATCGTGATGTTTGTGGTATCCAAAGATAGTTCCTTCAAAGCTAAATCATGCGACCATTCCTTGAGGATGAGGTGTGCTCAATCAAGAAACCAATGGCGTCCTCTGAAAATATTATCTTTCTCAGCCTTGGACCCAAAGTCAAAGGATAAGACATTCTCACCAACTTTTTTAATATCGACCTTTGTTTTCACTTTCCACATCGTGGAAATTTCTTCTACCGTAAACTGGTGAAAGCTCCAAATGCGATAAGCTTTCCAATGAGTGTACGATCTGAATAAGACCCTTCCTAGTCATCCTTCGCCTTAAGACTTAAATTCCCGAGCGAATCTTGCAATGACTACGCTATTTCATGGCAACCTACCAGGTTTCACAAGGAGATCAAACATAAAACTAAGTTTTTAACATTGAACAAAACAAACGGTATGGTAGAACCTTACAAGGAACACCATGGTTTTTATACAATCTAAGACTGCCTTTTAAGACCAAAGTTTGAGTACTCCATCATTACTCATATAAAATTAGAGAAAGTTGCATAAAAGAGAATGTAATGATTTGAAAATGTTTTGAAAAGAGAAAGAATTGGAGACCTCCAAAATGATAATTTATTGGTATGATGGACTTTAATTGAAAAACCCAATAAAAATTTAAATAATACATCCCAAGCAGGGATGTAACAAAAACTAATCCAAAAGTCTAAAATTCGATCAAACCCATCCGAAATAATTTGGCCCAAATTCAGTCCAAGTCCAAGCTTGTTCAATTACTTTTTAGTTTGGATGCTGGCTTTAGATTTTCAATGTAAATCCATCTTGAAATTCAGCTTGAAGTTCAGCCCAATAAGCTAGCTCAAAGTTGTTTTTTTATTTTATTATAAAAGACATTTTAACAAAACAAAAGTATATTTGAATAAAAAATACATTTAGATGAAAAAAAATTAAGATGAATTTTTTTTTATGATGAAATAAAAAATTAAATTTAAAAAAAAATTAGATGATTTTTTTAAAAATATTTCATAAAATTGGTAAAAAGAAAAAATTAGGGGTAGCAAACTTTATATGAAAATACTGTGTTGGATTCGATCATCTCTCTTCTTCTGTCTTTGTGTTGGATTTGATCCTCTCTCTTCCTCTGTCTCTGTGTTGGATTCGATCCCTTCTCTTCCTTTATGTATGGTCTTCACCCTTAATTTTTTGTTCTACTTGAAAATACTGCCAATGATATGCAAAAGTGATGGAAGTCCCTCTCCTCCAGCTTCTGATATGCTTTTGGCCTGTAGGTCTGTGACATGCTCAAATCTTATCCATCATTTAAGTTTGTCACCTTCTCTACAGTCACCCTTTTCTTTAATGTATTAATTTAGAAGTTAAATTCATTTTCCAGTACTGAAGTATTTGTCATCCTTAAACTTGAATGTGGCTTTTCACAAGTACCAAATTGCTTTAACAATAATATAGAATGGCAATCACTAAACATAAGATATCATATCTTGCCATCTAATTCAGACATGCACCAAACACAGGATAGAATAAATATTATCCAATCATGTTCTTTCCAATCTAATCAAATTGTGTCATCTATATCATTTTCAGTCCAATCATGCGCACCAAACGCAGCTATTGAGTACAACACTACAAAAAAAAAAAATTTTCTGTGACGGAAGCAAATTTATCACAAAGCATAGTACATGTGACGGAATCGTTGCTAAAACTACTTTATGTGACGGAAATTAACCTGTTACACACCTGTTGCAATAGACTTGACACAAAAAATTTAAGTGACCAATTACTATTCCCCTGTGACAAAAAACTGACATTATGTGACGGTTTCACTTGGTCATAAAATATTAGAGCAAGACAGGCAAGTCATTGCCGACAGGGCTTCAGAGACAACATTTGGTTTGTCACAGATTAACCATCAATGACAATTTTATGACAATATGCCGTCATGGTAAATTATGTGTGACCGAAATTAATTCGTTACAAATTAAACTTTAATAAGACATTCTCCGTCACAATATAATGTGACGGTCTTGTGACGGTAGGCCGTTACATTAAACATATTGTGACAATCCATATATCATCACTTGTGAAAGCAGTGATGTAATGCATTGATTTCGTGTCCGGTATGAGCCGTCACAATATAAAATATGTGACAGTCTTGTAACGGTAGACCATCACATTAAATATACTGTAACGATCTATCTACTATCATAAGAGGTTGTTTAGCATTTTTTTTTTCCAGCTACATTTTTTATTTTTTATCTCAGTAATTTTTTTCTCACCCATTTCATTGTTAATATAATGTTTCTTCCATACAAACACTGTCTATTGAATATGATCAGTAAATAGTACAATTCAAATAGACTAAGTAGTCAAACAACATTTTGAAATTCATTTAACATTAAGACATTTAATATAAAAGGTTCAAAAATTCTCCATTGAAGCACTTGTCCTATTACATGCTTCATTGAAAAAATTTCCAATACACAGTCAATGTGTGGGGAACTCATTAAAACTTATAGCATGCCTNTTTTCTCACCCATTTCATTGTTAATATAATGTTTCTTCCATACAAACACTGTCTATTGAATATGATCAGTAAATAGTACAATTCAAATAGACTAAGTAGTCAAACAACATTTTGAAATTCATTTAACATTAAGACATTTAATATAAAAGGTTCAAAAATTCTTCATTGAAGCACTTGTCCTATTACATGCTTCATTGAAAAAATTTCCAATACACAGTCAATGTGTGGGCAACTCATTAAAACTTATAGCATGCCTAGAAAACCAACAGCTCAAACCCCCCCATTTCCAACCCCCTCCATCCATACAACCCCATTTCCATTAAATAGACATAATTAGCATAGCAGGCATCCAAATCTTTCCGCAACCTAAATTGGAATTAGTACCTCACATTGGGTTCAGACAGCAGCCTGTACTGGCCTATCTGATCTAAAACCCCTACCAAGACCACAGCCTCTCGCCCTACCTCGTCCACGGCCTATACTCCACTATTCCATTGTTAAAATTTCCTGTACACGAACTAACTATCAAAACTGCAGCTTCAAAATATCGAAAAACAAGTTTTAAATGCTTGCAAAAAATGTAGATGGCAAGAAGAAATAACACCATCATAGAAGAAAATACTTTAAATTCATACATTAGCTGTTTATGTTACATATTTTCAACATTTAGCCTATTCAAGAGCTCCTCATAATTACCATGCTCGCGAAATTCAAACTCAAAATGCAAAACAGGAAATGAAACACATTTGAGCAATACTCAAGAGCTTGTATATTACCTCTCCTTCTACCTTTTCCTTGACCACCACAACCTCTACCTCACATGTTAGGAGAGACGTGTAAAAGAGAAAACTAATGATCATTAAAATGCTCAAGAAAATATTCAAATCGGCAATGAAAATTAATTGTTTTACCTCTGTCATAATCATACTCAGTCCATGGTTTCTCTTGATCAGCTGGAATAGGTGGTTGGTACCTACATCAGCAGCAAAAGAAAGAAGAGGAATTTGATAGCTCTGCCCATGGCTTTAAGTGCAATTCATTAGATCCTTTCTCCTGTAAAGAATGAAAGCAAGTCTCAAATTAAGCAAACTATAATTATGCAAATGATTTATAAGCTTTACAAAAAGAAAATAAAAGAACCCCTGTAGAAAAATATGGACACACCTTAAACTGCGCAAATGATTAACAAGGGGCATAATTGCAAAAACTAAATTTAGAAAAAATTATCCTTATAAATATCGGTATAAAAAGCCACATCCCACATGGCACATAAGCTTTCAAACAAATAGAGATAGCATATCTGAGAATGCCAACTATCTTAATAAACCATGTATCTGCACATCATACAGCAAAGCTCAAACAAAATAACACCTAAAATGTCACTTAATATACTTTAACCAATCATAATCTAAAATGAAATGTGTTGTGTTGAACTAAAATTAAATAAGCTCCAACCTTTATAAGATTACCAATGGAAACAAGAAGCCAATGCTAGATATGTCAATTAAAAAAGACTTATCTTTTTGACAAAAACAGGGCAACCCATCCAAAAGATTAAACCAATGGATAGTGCATTACCGCAAATAGTCACCAAAATTTGTAACCAAACTACTCTCAAAGCTACGATATAAGCATTGAACTTCTCTCAATGAAGCACTTATTACATTGCCAAGAGCCAGTAAACCCTTATTGATATGAATGCCTAAGTCACATGAACCATAAATTAATATACAAATAAAATGAATAAATAAAAAACAGTAAATAGCCAAATCAAGACCAGTTAGTAGAAAAAAAATTGCATCCTCATAACTGTGATGAGTAACATGTAAGAGAACAATATTTATGAAATAAAATTGTTACAGCCAAGGGAAAAATTTATAAAGACTTCTATCCAGCCACAGTCCATGATTAGGTACATACATACAAAAAGAAGAAATGATAAGTCCCAAATCTCATATTACATACAAACCAGGTTGAGAAGACTACGAATATGACACCCATTGTTCCTAAAACAACATTGATCATAGTAAAATACATGATAATAATAGGGAGAAAAAAAAATTACATAGATCTCTCCCTAATGAGCGAAAAAATGAAAAAGAAAAAAAACACACTCTGTTATTGTACTCTAAGGACTTGGTAAACCAGCATTGCAAGAATGATAAACTATCTTAAGTTTTTGAAATAATAAAAACCAATTTATCAAAATCATATTATTGGAATATTTGATTAGATAAAGATGACTTGTAAATTTTAAAAAATAAGAAAAAAAATCATAACAAAAAAGAAAATATATGGCAACTTGAAATAGCAACATATATCAAAAAAAGCTTGAAGAAATACATAAGGGAATTTGCCATATGTTTTAGCCAGATTTTACAGCTTAAACCACGCAGACAACACAATATATGCATCAATGAAAATCTCTTGAAATGGGTAACACGAAGATGGTCTTACCTTAACCAAAAAGTGCCGGAAATGGCCAGAAAATCGGCCTGAAATTTTTGAACAAGCAACTTGATTTCTTTACAGCTCACTAAAAGAGGTGAAACATTACAAAAAAGAGACCAGATTCATGTTCATGAAGTCTAAAATAGGGGGAAAGGTCAACCATGACGCCTGAAGGTCGCCGACAATTGGAGATCGAAGAAAATTGTTCTGCAGCTTTCCTTCGAGTTTTCAGACGATTCAAAGGCTTTTCCAGTGATTTCTCGGCGTGAATGAGTAAAAGGAACATGGGCTTTCAATTTCCAGATGATAGGCCGCCTCGACCCTCAAGTGCAGCCTGACTTTATATGTATTCTTTTTTTTTTTGTGGTTTTCAAATCACAATAAATATATATATATATATATATATATATATATATATATATTTGATTACTAAAGACTGCATTGAAGCAAAAAGAAAACCACAAAGGAGGTTACAACAAATGAGAGACTCTAGATAATCTGAAAAAGCAATATTTGAAAAGATATATGGAATGACAGTAGCAAAACACAAATAAAAAGAAAAAAAGAAAAAGAAAATTTTAGAATCAGTTTAGCATAGCTAATGCAAATAGAACTTATCGTAGTAAAAATTTTTAAAAAATAGCTTTTTTAAAAAAGTCATTGATTATTTAATTGTCACTTTAAAATGTATTTTTAATTTTTAACAGAAGACTATTTGACCAACAAAATTCAAAAGCACTTTTGACTCAGAATTTATCACACAAATTATTAAACTAATATTTTTTAAATACAGTAAAAATTTTAATATAATAGTAAAGAAAAAATGATAATTAAAACATCTATTTTTTAAAATAAATACTTAAAATCTTCCAAATAGAGATTTTTGACAAGAAAAAAATCATACTAAACGGGGCTTAAACTATTTATTCTAGCAATAGCATCATCAAGTTTATTGGAAGAACGAGAGTTTCATTGTAAAGACCACACAAAACGCTGAAACCTCTTGCGGATTAACAACAAATTGTATAAAGTCTTCTACCCATAAGGATCAGAAGAGTCACGAAACAACAAAAGCAGTTTCAACATACCAAATAACATTATTCCACTTTTCCTTCTCCAAAATCTCAAAAGCCGAATCAAAAGTCAAGGTCTCAGCCTCACAAGAGGATTCACAAACAAAGAAACTAGATTCAAATCGATGAATAGGCCTCGCCTCATCCCTAACAACAAAAGCAATAGCATACCTTCCATTAAGAAAAATCGCGTCCACATTAACGAGGAGGGGACCAGATTTCTAGAGATTTAGTGAGCTGAGGACAGTGTTCCTGGTTCAAAAACTCAAGTAATTCCACAAAAGACTGTTAAACTTCATCATCCCAATAGAGAACTCAACAGGCTTAGAATAAACCATATCATTTCTCCTCTTCCACGCTGAGAAAAGCAAAGAAACTTAAAACACAACACAAAAATCTTTATCTAAGAAACCACCAAAAACCTCCTGGAGAGATTTATGCAACAATCAATGAAGCTCTGATAATTGTCAAAACTTAACTTTTCAAGCTTAAAACCCTTGCGACTAGAAAAAGCAAGGGCTCAAATTCGAAGACAGTTAAGAAGAAGATGTAAATAATTTTCCTCCTCCCCACCACAAATCAGACAGCAAAGGTCTCATGTTTTTTATCCTCGAAAACACAGAATGTCCAGTAGGAATTACCTCAGCTTTCAATCTCCAAAGAAAAACTAATTGTATATTATATAGTTAGTTTTGCTATAGGTTTAGTCCGATGGAGAAGTCATTGAGATAGACTTCCAGGTTAAAAGTTCAATTTTGTCAAAGTATAAAACTCTCTCTCATATTTGTAATAATAATAAAATATATGTATAATCATTATAACACGCATGCAATTAAAAAAAAAAACATATAACACAGATGCAACTGAAAAAAAACATATAACACGCATGCACATGTTTAATTAACATCATACGTGCCTGCATATTTTATAGCAAAATTGTATATATTTTATATTTTTGTGGTTGATGCGTATCGTAAACACTAAAATTAATTTTTGAATTTAAATATTACTGTAGTAACAGCAAGTTTAGGTCGATTCCACAGAGACTGATAATCAAACTCAATCTATTCCAATTAAGGTAAAATTATAATGACAAAAGGAGAATTTTATGTTGGGAAGTTCAATTATTAAAGTAAACAAATTAATAAATATTGAAAATAACAATTGGAGAAAACATTGGGTTAGAGTATCTTCAATTACTAAAGAACAGGTTATCACAGACAAAAATATATCCAAAAATAATCATTCAATGTTGGATTGAATAAAATAGCACGGCCAATTTATAGCACGGCCAATTTTATTCTAACTCTCACAATTAATTAATTCAGATACGATCGTAAATTAATCCTAATTCTGAAATATCTAAACCAACGTGATCTAAATTAAATCAGAACAGCATTAAGAACAATAGCAACCAACAATAAACAAGTCCTATAAACGATGTAAAACTTTAATTTATCTTGCATTCTCCTAAGAAATTAACAAAAGCTTAGTATGCAATTATTAAAATTAAAGTGCTACTAAACATAGAACATTCAATACGATTGAATTCCTAATTAGCAAATACCCAATCCACAAATAATTATAACAGATCCAAATTATAATCACAAGAGAATTGAATAATAAACAAATAAATTGAAAGAACACAAATTAAATAATTAAAATTGAATTAAAACTTATAAACCAAGCCTCACACCTTATACTTTAGTATTGAATGATACTCCTACCCAAGAGAAAGATTTAGCTACTTATTATTGTTAGAAATCTCCCTCTTGAAATTGTTTTTGCTTTAAAAACGGTCATCCCTTTTACAACAATGATAAAACATATTTATACTAAAATCTAGGGCTAAAAATCACAAAAATGCGCACAAAACGCTCAGATTCGCGCCCATTCAGGCGCCTGGCCAGGCGCTTGGGCAATGCACCTGGGTTGCACTGCCTTGCTGCGAATGTCCACGTAATTACGGTTTTGCCACTGCTTTTTCATTTCTTCTGTTTAATTACGATTTTACCACTGTTTCTTCATTTTTCATCTCTTTAAGCTCAAATTTACCTAAAACATAGAAAAACACAAATTAATCAATTTTAAGTGAATAAAACATGTTCAAATCAAGTATTAAGGTACATAAAATATATATAAATTGCATTCCATCGGTGGTTTATTTCCATATTTAGCCCCACTTAATATATTTTATATTTTTGTAGTATAAAGCCCCACTTGATCTGTTCATGGGTCGGCTGCCAAATTAAATTGAATTCCTATACTGTTATTAAAGAAAAGATAGGTAGATCTCATAAGTAAAAATAATATATGACTTTTATATTTTATCTAAAAGTTTAAGCTAATAATATTTCAAAAACAAAAATTAAGCTAATAGGCATGTAGGTTATTATGTTTTTTTATATTTTGGTCATGTTTGTCAAAAATTTTAAGAACATATAAGCAGGCTTCAAAGTTCAAAAGCTAATTTTTAGAGTGTTTGAATAATTTTTTAAAAAGTGTTTCATATTTTCAGAAGCCTTTTTAACTACAGTAAAAAAAGAATAACTTCTTCAAAATTTTTTTTATAAAGAAGCAGAAAATAAGTAAAAGCAAAAGTTATGTCAAACATTACATTTAAATTTAATACCCTCTCTCACTTGTAGTTTGGAACCTCTTATATATGCATTTTTTGTTAGCCTTTTTTTGAACTTATTTTAAGTCCATGTATGTATTTTTTTTCTATTTTAGATGGAATTATTAAATTTCAAACTTATAATTTTTTTTTTTTGCTCTGAAACCATAGAAATACATAAAACTCAAAAATAAAAATAACATATGACTGTATATTCAATCTCAACATTATTAACATGAGTATAAATACACAGCAGCGACGTTATCTCACTACAAGAAATTTGGCCTACAGCCACAACAGTCGTTCGTGCCTGAATGCCGTTTTTTCGTCGCTAAATCCATTCAGTTACGCAAAACATGTCGTAACAGCTCCATGACAGTAGGTGCGTCACTGAAAGTCCCTAGTCACAAAAAAAGTAGCGGTTCGTGACTGAAGGCCAATTCCAAAATTTTTGAATTTTTAATGACTGAATGTGACGAAAAATGTTGTAACTAAAGTTCGATGTTTTTTGTTACTGAAACCATTGTTTTCGTGACTGAAGCACGTAAATCAGTTACAAAAATTTTCGTTTCTATTTAATGAATCAGTGACGGCGTGGTCGTCGTGACTAATTCGACATGTTTTAGTCACTGTTTTAATATGCGTGACTAAATTGCCCTGGATTTAGACACAAATGTTTTCGTGTCTAAATGTGCTTTATATTAGCCACGACTGTTAATGCGAACCATAGACCGCAACATATTGATTAATTCAGCTAAACATTACACTCCATAGGAAAACAACAAAGTTAAAACGAAAAAAAATTTTGCCAGCCATAGAACTACTAAAAAATTCCAAAGAGAGTTTACTCAAGTTACACACATGTAAAGGTAAAGCTACAACAAATGAATAGACATGTTCATGTTACCTTGGTCTCATCAAAATCAAAGTCAACTAGAGCAACGATGTATTGTGAGAGGATCATTTATAAATGAGAAAGAAACAACAAAATTGAAAGAAAGACAAAATAAAGCTAGACATTGATGAATCAAAGAGACACCATTTGTGCTACAAAAAGACCAATATTTAGGTAGTAAGTTTCTGCAAGGACTTGGAATAAACATAAATTTTTCTTCTTTTTTGGTTCTTGGTAAAAACAGAACCAAAAATAATAGGAAAAAATGCTAAACCAAACAAAAAATGGGAAAAATCCAACATCTATTAATTATACCATGAATTTAGGCTAATTTTGCCCCCACTTATAAATGCTAGAAAATGTTTACAGCAATAATTTTATTAATGTACAGCAACTAATAATTTTGATCAACATGACAACAAAATTGGTCCTATTATTCTTCTTAAATATCATAGAAATTTCCATATTTACGAACCTCTTAACCTCCTAACACTACAAGAAATTTGGCCTACAGCAACAGAAATGCTTGCTACTAAATAATTTTTGTGATTGAAGATACCCCTTCAGTTTTGAAAAAAAAAAATTCCGTGAGAGTTTAAAAAATATATTATTTTCAATTACGAAATTCGAAATTGTAACATATTTACGTAACTAAAGGGTCAATTTTTCTAAGGGAAATTTTTCCTCCAAAAGTTTAAAACCTACTGTTACAAATTTTTCATCTTCGTGACTAAAAACTATGACTTTGATTGGTCAACTGATGAAATATATACAGTCACAAAATTAATTTCGTAACAGAAAGTGTTTTTTAATTTTTTATTTAAAAATAAGTAAAAGTAAAAAAAAATGTCTACCACGACAGCGTTTTGGACCGTGTTTTGTTCGTGCCCTTCCATATGCCTGTGCGTTCTGGCCTTCAACATTCACACACGAACATTGGCCACCATTACACAACCACCTACTGCCCCAGCCAGCCGAACCCAAAATCTTTGGCGAAGCCCGAGAACCTGGTTTCCCATCTCTCTTCGAACTTGCCGCCGCTTCGCTCAAACACATTTGAGGTGGACTTATGTGCTTTGTGCGTTGAATGCAGAGATGGGTTGTTCATATATGTTCTCCTACTGTTTTGAATTTTTTTTGACGGAATTTTAACTTTCTTTTCTATAATGCATCATGAACGCAACACTGTGTATCCTTTGTTTAATTACTTCTTAGTATCTGTTAATCTCTTTGATTTAGGGTTTCATTTTTAGGAATGATTTAGTTTTTATTTAAGTTTTTATGTATTTAATTCGAAATTTGTGTGTGCATATTATGTGGATGTTTTAGTTCCAAACCACAATTTCTCATGCATTAAGATGACTAATATGGCTGCTGATCATTGTAATTTTGCATCATTTTATATGCATATGTACTAAAATACATTAAAAAGATGAGAAAAATAAATTGATGAGGCTGTAAAAAGTTATATGGTTAATGTGATTTCCAAAGTGTATGATGAGATGAGATAGTCTTTTTAACCTTGAGCCCAACAGCCAACACCTTTTGGTAGTCTTCCTACGCTTGGATCTGGATGGTTGGGAAAAAGGAACAAATTAATAGATGTAATTGCCAATCCCCGTGTATTCTGAAACTCATCCACCAATTATCTTATATGATATCCACATCTACTGTTGTACTGTATCTTCCATGTGTAAAAGGTTTTGCATTAGAGTGTTTTAGGAAATGGAAAAGAAAAAATAAATAAACTTTTTGGCTGCACTTTTTTATGTAGGTGGGTATTGTATTGGTGGGGTTTTGGATGTACATGAGCATAGATCCTCATCATCAAAAGAGAAAGTAGGCACTCAGACTCAGAGTCAGTCAATTTATAAGCCCACAAATTCCTCCTCATCATTAATATTCATGGGTTTTAACTAAAAACCTATGACTTCTCACATGTGTTTGTGGTCTTCATCTGTGTCAATTTACAATACTTGACCAAACTAGAAGTTCTACTTCCTCCAGTCCTCTCCCTCTTCCTCCTCTGCATTATTAATTTTGAATAATAAATTGGGACGTCCCGAGTAATTAAATTTGTGATTTGTATTGCATTTTGTTAAACTTAGTAACAACAAGAGATCCACTCTGATGGAGAGATTAATATTAACAGGAGGTTATTTTTTTAGATTAATATTATAATACAAATTGATCCTAGTTAGAAGCTCAAGTTTTTGGAATACTGGCCAATATTTAGACAACTAAGGTTATTATCCCAGTTTTTTTGTGTTCTTAGGTGTTTGCTTTCAGCCTTCAATTGTGTCTAGCTTGAAAATGTTGACAGGAAATTCATTACAAAACAAGACCTTTTATCTGGTGCATGTCAGCTACGCAATGTTTGACCATTTTGATGTTGCTTGCAGCTGATTACAAGAATGAAGCAGAAGTTGAGGATGCACTTGCAGAAGCATTCCAGACTGGGCTTGTTAAGAGAGAGGACCTTTTTATCACCACCAAGGCTAGTTTATTTTTTAACTCTTTTAGCTATTTTCCGTCTTGTTTGACTAATGCATATTCTGTACTGCCCAAACAGAATCGGTTTTGTTTGCTATCTGTTCATCCGAGCGTAGCTTTGGAATTCAGACCATGGACATGTTGTTGAGGCTTGCAAAGACAGTCTGAAGAAGCTTCGGTTAGAATATCTAAATTTATACCTTGTTCACTTCCCTGTAGCCACAAAACATACTGGTGCTTCCCTCTTCTTTAATTATCATTTATAATACTTTGTATGCACCCAAAGTTAAATAACTAACAAAAAGATAAATCTCCTTGGGTAATGTAGATCCAAAAATTAAATGGAACAATGCAGTATAAGTTATTATTGGTGGGGAAATTCATAGATGGTCTCTCTGTCTGAGAGGAAAGAGGTGGTAATCAATGCTATATAGAAAAAGAGGGGATGGGTGGGGGCCACGTGGTAGGTATTAGCTAGTGAGGTTGGAAAATATTAGCCCTATTTATAGAGATATGGTTAACTAAATCTTTATGAAATTTGTGTATGGAGTTCAAAAATGATTTTGCTTTTAGCTATTAAAAGCAATCAGAAATTTATTCACCTTTTCTATTGAATGATTTTTTCTTCTGCTAGTTTTGTTTTATATACATCAGGAGTTGGTACCATTGCCAGTGCTTTAGATGAGGATGGAGTCCTAGACATAGACACAACTGTATCATTGGAAACACCTGGCATGCTATGGAAGATCTGGTTTCCAAGGGTCTGGTACGTAGTATTGGAACCAGATGAGCCAACTGTTTAATTTTCTATTTGTGTTCTATTGGCTACTTGAATCATTGTATAATACCTATAGTCTATACACCATCATTCTTACTTGTATGCATGTTTATACCATTTTCCCTTTATATTATGCCTTTATGTTATTAAAGTTTTATGCCCAGAAGAAAACAATCTCATTCTGTGCTCACAAACATGGGAAGAAAAATCAAGCAGATGCAAGTGAAGATGCTGATGGAGGATTGAAACCCCCCAATTATGATAATTGTTTGCAAAATAAAATAGGAGATGGTGGTTATGTCTTCTGCTATGAAATGGCAGACATAGAGAAACACCTTGGATTTGGAAGGAAGTCTTTGGTACTTTCTAGTTGCCTTGTGAATTTACTCATGGTTGTTATTTGTATCAGTAAAGCTGTTAGTATTTTCTTCATACTTTTTTTTTTTTTTGCAATTGAGTAAGTTGCATTTAAATTGTTGGTGGTATCTTCTAAGTTATTTTTCAACCTCATTCCATTGTTATAAAAGTTTAACAATAAAAGGTTCATTGGAATTTTATTATTACTTTTAAGTTATTTCCACTCACAAGAAGTTGACTAAGTATGTCGAATATAATTTATTTTAATTTTTTATATATCTAAATAATTATTAAACTAAATTATAAACAATAAAATGATAAAAAAATAATTAATTATTTATGTTTTGTATATATAGATATATATATATAATTATTAATCTGAATTATAAAAACTGCTATAAAATTGAATAATTTATTTATTTAATATGTATAATTATTATATTTGAAATATGAAACTCATAATGTTGTTATTAGAATTTAAATTTATGATGTATTTTCAATGCATGAGAATATGATAATATTAATTTTTAATTTATTTTTTATACAATTTGTTTTAAGTAAAAATACATATTTTTAAATTAAATTTTGAATTTTAAATTTTAGTTAAATTTTAAACTCGAAACCCGAACCTAATACTCAAGTCCAAAGCTCGGCTTGATACCCATTGGAACCTTAATTGAAACCTTTCATGCACGTAGGGGTAATTGATTGATAAATTATAAGCAAAAAGCTAGCTAGAAAATACATGACTTGTAGACTCAATCAATTCCTTGCCGTAAATTACACACCCAAGGCCTTGCAGCCAATTTTCGTTTTGTGGGCAACATTTTTTGTAAGCTTTTCCCACCAGTTATGGTCGTTTAATTCGGAAAGTCTGTGAAATAGAATGAGAAGAAAAAATAAATTAAGTAAAGCTCTACTTGAAACTTGGTCTTATGAGATACTTCGTAGATTGATCTACATGGGGTGTCTGATGTTTAAATTGAGTTGTCTGTCTTCTGCATAGAATAGTTTCTCAATGAGTATCATTTAGCTTTCTGATTTGTTTAATTTCATACTTGTGATTCACAGATTGCACTTGCCCTAATTCTTGGCAGCGACTATTCTCATGGAGTTCATGAATTGGGTCCTGTAAGTTCTAAACTCTGTTACTTTATTAGCTTAAATTTTGTTGAAATCTCCAAGTACCAATCAGATCTTCAGTTAATAGTCAAATGGATGCTTAGTTGTGTTATTTTTTCCGGCTTTAGGAATCAGCATGCCAGATTGTTAAATCTATTGGAGACAATGTTGTCCTCCAAAAAATAGCATCAGAGGGTCTCTTATATGCTAAGAAGAACTCCGTGGACCATGAGATGAAGGTGAATGGTAGATTCTAGAAATCTTATATGTATTATAACCATCACCTTTTTGTCCTGCATGTGAAAGTATAAAGTATAAGCCTTCTGGTTTGATTTCTTCATATCTAAAAATATATGATATTTTGACAATCTAATATGGATCTTGATACTATGAGCATCTTTGATGCATGAGACTTGTTACTGAAAGCATTTTCCAGGTCCAATACAACTGGTGTAACTGGACCGAACAAATGGCATCTCATCCGCTAGTTTCAGTGTAATTTACATAAATATCTTTTAGAAGTAAACTAATCTTAGTTCATCAAGCAAACTAGTGATGGTTTTGAATTTCACATAGACATCCATTACATCAACTCTGGATATCACTTACTCTAGGGAAATTGTGTAAACTAGAAGAAAATATTGATGTTAAACCAAAAAGAATGGAGTACACCTCCAAATGTGTTGTGCTAAGGTTTGTTTTAGGTAACTAGAATTTGATGACACTTGTAGGACTTGATGACACTTGTTTTAGGTAACTAGAATTTGATGACACTTGTAAAATAAGGGAGGATGAATTATTTGATATGGTTTTGCCACCCAAATCTGGCTACATATGTGGATTAGGTGAAGGTGTAAAGCCTCGAATATCTAAATTGTGGAGGGTTCAAAATGTTTTAAGAGAAGTTGAAGAGGCACAACAGAGGGATGAGGCAACAGTTCAAAAAGCTACCAACTTTCAGGTGCAAAATGGGGTACTGAAAGAAAGGCTGAAAATGTATGAATGTGGTATGCAAGCTGATACATTACTTTTGAAATGCCAGTAAATATTATTAGTTGGAATGTCAAATTTTAGATCTATATTTTTTGAAGATGTTTAGTGCTAACATCTTAACTTGTACATGTTGTGATTAGGTAGTGAGAAACTGAATTATCAATGTTGAAACTTTACACTTATATATATTTTGTAAATCAAATGTTTTGGGATGGTTAATTATAAGTAAAGCATAATATTTTCATAAGTTACATGTAGTTTCGGCTTTGTTTGTTGGTTGTGGATGTGTTATGGAACCTATATATGTTTTATTTCTGCACTTTACTCACAAAAATGAATGTGTTTGTAACTAATTAATATGAGACTGGTACGTTTTCCATAACAACAGTTATGAATAACTTCCTTGGCTAATGTAAATAGTTATGAAAAATACTTTCGTGGCTAATGTAATTTACAATTTGCAACGAAGTTTTCCATGGCTAATGAATGTGATTTAAGTAACGGAAACCACTTCGTCACAAAAAATACAAATTTAGTAACGAAAACAACTTTCATGGCTAATATAGTGTACAATTAGGCACGAATGTTTTCGTGGCTAATTCAAACGAAATTTAGTCACAATCATAAATAACGTGACTAAAACACTTCAAATTAGTCATGACAACCATGTCGTGACTACTGCACGAAATAGACACGACATTTTTCGTAACTGATTAATATCCTTTAGCCACGAAACCAGCAGTTTCAATAACGAAAATATCGGACTTTAGTTACAACAGTTTTTGTGACTGAATGTGACACATTTAGTCACGAAAAATTCCAAAATTTTGGAATTGGCCTTCAATCATGAACCGTTACTTTTTTCGTGGTTAAGGACTTTCAATGACACACCTACTGTCATAGAGCTATTACGACGTGTTTTGCAAAACTAAATGGATTTAACAACGAAAAAATGGCCTTCAATCACAAAAGGTCATTGTCGTTGTAGGTTAGATTTCTTGTAGTGTAATTTGGTAAGCCTAGATCTCTCAATCTCTAAATGGAGAAGAAAACAGGGCATGCTACGTTTTTGGTATGGCTTCTCTAAGCCATTAAGTTTTTCCTCATGATAAAGTTTAAAAACCATTCCCATAGGGATTTACAAATGATAATGGAGAGTGGCCAAAGTTACAGCGACATGTCTTTAGGAATTTCTTGGGACAAGTTCATAGTAGATAACTACAAGAATATATACTTTGCTGGCCATGAGACCACTGCCATCACAGCATCATAGAGTTTGATGCTATTAGCTGCAAATCCAGAATGGCAAGCTCGTGCTCATGCAGACTTAACTTGAAATCTGCAGAGATGGAATTCCAAATGCTGATATGATAAAGTGTGCTTGTTAAGGAGTATTTGTTTTTAAGATTATGATCTTTGAGCTTGGTAAGGAAAATTCTATTTAAAGAATTATTTGAAGAGGTGTGTATAAAGTCAATAACTATGTGTGAAAAAAGAAAAAGAAAAAGAAAAAAACAACAACAACTCTGCACATAGACATATTGAAAGAAGGAGAAGAAGGAAATGGCAAAAGAGATAATAGTCTTTGTGTTTTCAGATGGGTCTTTGGTGTTGTTCTTGTATGTATATGATTATTTAATAGTGAAGCCACAAAGGCAAACATCAAAGCTCAAAAAGCAGGGAATCAAAGGGCCTCGCCCTTCAATTTTCTTTGGAAATATTCCAGAAATCAAGAAAATCCATCTCAAGCTTAGTTCAAAATCAACATAAATAGCAACAGAAGTTCACCATGAGCAAGAGCAAACATCAGAGAAACAAGAAGCAAAAAGTATCAAACATCAACAAACCATTCACATTTGATGCCCTCATTCATTTCTTCATTAACTCACTCAGCAATCACAGATAGAGAAGGGGCAATATCAAAAACTAAGAACAAATTGAACAAAAACTCATGTTGTTAACGCTAAATTAAAAAAATAAAATAAAGAAACTTAAAGAAAAACTAAATCAAACTCAAAGTTAAAACCCTAAATCCAAGGGATTAACATATAGTAAGAAGACATTTTGGAAAGCATACAAAGTGGTGCAAAGTTTTAGCATTTCAGACACAAATAAAGAGGCCATTTTCGTGAAGAAAGCATTCGAAACAGTAGGAAAATGTTATGAACAACCCACCTCTGTTTTGTGCTTCACAAGCGAGGAGTAGACGGCGGTGGTCTCTCAGCGATGCGGTGGCGATATCGGCTCCTCGGCGCACCAACGCATCCTCTATTTTGCCGGAGAGTTTGGGTTCAGCTGGCCGGGCAATGGGTGATTGTGTAGAATGCAGCAACTGTTCGCAACAGACACCAAGGGCTACACCAGACCTTTTGAGATGAAGGGCATGAAATATAATTGGCCAAAACGGTACTGTTTTGGTCATTTTTGGTATTAATCTATTTTTTTTTAAATAGAAAAAAAATATAGATGTATTTAGTCAGGAAAATTTTTTTGCAACTTTGGGAATTTCATCAGTTGATGTTAGAATATTTAGGCACAATGAGAAAATATATGTGACAGTAAATTTTAAACTGTTGGAGGAAAAATTTTCCTTTGAAAAATTGACCCATTAGTTACGTAAACATATTACAAATTCAAATTTCATGACTGAAAATAACAAATTTTTTAAACAGTCACAAAATTTTTTGTAGCTTTAACTTTGGTTGCCGGAGATCAAATTTCTTGTAGTGTCTGTTGCCTTGTATACTTATTAGATTAACCTATACATGTTATTATACACGCAACAGTATTGAATAATTATTTACCAAAAAAAAAATACAGTATTGAATAATTACAAAGTATATAAAAATAACAACGTATAATATGAGACTTAATTATCACATGACACATCATCAGGTTTATCATGTGTTCTATCATTATATAATAAAATATGATTCTACATTTATCAAAGAATAAAAACAAAAACAAAAACATAAATTACTTTCTGTAAATTTGGCCAATATATGGTTCTTCACCTCTCACATATATGTGGAATCCACTATGAGTCCCATGTGAGGAGTTGAGTATCAGAATTATTTAGTCGTTCTAGACGAATCGCAGGGACTAGATTATTCATTGAGATTGCCACGTGTTAGCTAGCTATAGGATAAAGCAAAGCTTAACCACTTGAAGTTTTAAGCATTAAAGACACCCCCAATTAAAGCTCCCATTTTTAATTATCAAAACCGCCATCTATCTTAATTATCCCCCTAAAAATTGCAGGTTTACAAATTCAAAGATCTCTATCTCCAAAAACTAAAAGAAGAAAATGGTTAGGGAGACAAATAGTCAAGGCAAAGAAGAAGAAAATGGAGGTGGAATTTTTGACAAGTATTCAAGCACAGACTCTGGTATTTCAGCTCCTGCTAAACCCCTCACAAAAGGAGATCTTATAGATTACTTTGTCTCTGGATGCAAGCCCAAGGATAAAAGGAGGTATGACTATTATTTATTTATTTCTAGATTAATTTTTATCCATCTTTTCTAAAGTTTGATTTAATTACAATTTGATAATAACTAGATAATATATAGATGTAATTTTCTAAAGTATGACTAGTATTTGTTAATTTTCTGAGAGCTACTAATTTTCTAATCATATAGATGCAATATTTGTGCATTGACTTCGTTAAATGTATATGGATGAAATAAGCAGAATAGGTACAGAGCATGAGAAGTTTGGATTTGAAGTGGAAACTTTACGATCTATCAACTATGAACAAATAAAAAAGATGCTATATGGTATTGCTGAGAAATTTGGCTGGGATCCAGTAATGGAAGGTCACAACATTTTAGGACTCACAAAGGTAAATTCTAAACCTTATATATCAATATATTTTAGGCTGTTTTTATTTTATTTTATTTTACTCTTCCTAGCTAAGACTTTGAGATTCATCATTAAAACAGTTTTTTAATGAATTTCTGTCTTATAAAATTTATATCTGAAATGAAAATTTTCTGTCTTATAGAATGTTGGTCTTAGTCGAATTTATTTCTGAACTTAGCAGAAATTCGATGAAGACAAGCGGCGGCATTCTAGAAAAATAAAAAATAAAAAAATAAAAGAAGATTTCTTAAATGCTAAACCTAATTAGGTTAATCATAAACTGGATTATTTCATATTTTAATTAATAAGCTTAGAATTGGGCTCTTTCAAAACTGACCAACGTATATGGGCTGCATATTTTAGAAAATTAAATTGGGCGGGTCCAAAAATATCAAAAGACGCTGGCCCAAATACACAATAAATTAACCAACATTTTTAAAAAAAATGTACTTGAGAAAATATATTATATATTAAAAACAAACAAAAATGTTTGGTTGACTTTCATAAATAAAAGATTAAAAGAAAATTATTTTCAAAAAATTAATATTTTTTTTTTTTTTGCTGGAATCAAAAAATTAATGTTTATGTTTGAAAACTTTCGAAATGAATATACTTTTGAAAACAACAATTCTTTCGTTTTTATACTTATTATGATAAAAATTACATTAAACCGTTTCAACAAATAATTTTGTACGTAACAATAAAAAAAAACTAACAGTAAAATTAGGACTTCAAAATGTCATAAAATTAAGAAATAATTTGATAGAAAATAGACTTAAAATATTTTTAATCATACTAATTAGTGCAGTTTTATTTATATACTTTATTTTGTAAAGTGTGTGTTACATTATCAATTGTTTTAGCATTTAAAAATTATTTTCACTAAAATAAATCTATGCTTCTAGTAACTTATTTGTTGTTTCCGTAATTTTCCCAGAGATTCCATAGATTAGTTATTAAGATTTTCATCATATTTCCGTAAAATTAGACCTTCAACATTTTATTGGACAGCGATAATTGCCTCTGCCTATGGCAACGATAAACAAAGAAAAATGTGTCTTTTGTCTTATTATATAGTCTTCTCTCTTATTTCTTTTGGTGAATATAAGAAAATATATATATATATACATATAATTTTTGTTTTGGTCAAAATATATATAATTCTTTTCTACTTGGCGTTGTCGTTTAGATTATGAATTTATGATATAGGTGCTCAATGCTCACATTCTATTACCAATAATAGAAGCCTAACACCAAGTATAATCTGAGCAACAATATCCAGTAAAATAAAAATATATATATATATAGTTTTTGTACAAACTAATTAATTGTTGGCCAAGTCTATTAATTTAAGATTACACTTTTATGTTCTTTTGAGATAACAATTGACAATGTCCAGTGTTAGAAAATTTTCAGATCTTATATTTAAAGAGTGATGTTGAAACTCTCCTTCTCCTCCATTTAAAAAAAAAAAAAAAAATAAGTACACTTTTATAATTATTAGGGTCAGCAAAGCATATCACTAGAGCCCGGTGGTCAAACTGAGTTTGGAGATGCACCTGTTGAAACTCTGCATCAGGCTCGTGTTGAGATTGATAAACATATCTATGAGGTCAGTCATTGGTATTATTATTATTTTATATTTGTGTGTGTGTGTGTATATATATATATATTTTTTTTTTTTTATTAAGGAATCATTTTGTACTGAACACCAGTAGTAGTAGCATTAATTATTTGTTGCTCATTCTTTATATTTAATTGTGATTATACATATATATATGTGTGTGTGTGTGTGCGTGTGTGCGTGTAGGTTAAGGAGGTGGCGAAAGACATGGGAATTGGATTTATAGGGATGGGTTTCAATCCCAAATGGAAAAACGAAGAGATACCAAGAGTTCCCAAGGTGTAGTACATATCAATGTTCTTTGTTTTCTAACTTAATTATTTGTCTAGACCTAGCTAGCTACTATTAATTTTGGACATCACTGCATTTTAGTACTTTAATTTTTAGAGTTTTACAATTTAGCAATTTAGCAATTTACATTTTTAATTTTTTAATTTATTATAATTTAGATCTTATTTGACTTTTGACGACTACAAAATTTAACAACCGTCTCATTTAATTAGTATTAAACTGTATTAATTTTTAAACATAAAGACACTAAAGTGTAATATAGTTTTAATATTTTGCATTTGATATCTTTTATTGTTTTTAAAGTTTGTATTGGTCACTCACTCGTATTAAATTGTTTTAAATTTTAAACTAATAAATATTAAACATGCAAATTTTTAAAATTAGTGTTAAAAATTTGCATGTTAATATTTTTAGTTCAAAATTTGATATAATTTAATATTATTTACATGAGATGGTTGTTATCTTTCACCAGTCAAAAAGTCAAAAAAGCTCAAATTATAATGAATTTAAAAATCAATAGCATAAATTGTTGAGTTGAAAGCATAAATTGTTGAATTGAAATGTTAAAGGCCAAAATTGCAAAACCATAAAAGTCAAGAATCAAAATACAATTTATCCTTATTTTTGAGTATTTTAATCTATTATATATAAAACATGTATTCTAATTAATAGAACTCCATTTTTTAGTAGGGGTTTGGTCAATTTTCTTGTTATATAAGAACAAGCTAGCTGGCTAGCTATAGGATATGCTTTAACATAATTTAAATTAATTTTCAATTATAAGATAATTTTCGAAATAATTCTTCAACTAGTTCTTACATACCATTAGCAACTTAAATATACTAAGATTAGTCAAAAAAACATTCTTAGATGGTCCAATTTTGTCAAATTTAAAATTACTCATACACTCAAAATTGAGACTTCTCAAAAATACTCAATCAAAATGTACAAACTATATATAGAAACGAAGAGAGATGTAGAGTGAGAATACACCTTCAAACGAAATCATTGGTGGCCTTAAATTGTCGAAGAATTGAAGGCAAAATGTTATTGAACCAAAATTGAAGACACTTTTGGCAAATAAGAGAGATTTAAAAGGTCGCCAATAACTTTATCTCGTGTAAAATAGCAGTCAATTTCTATGTGTTTGGTGCGTTTGTGGAAGATGTGATTCTTGGCAATGTGAAGAGCACTATGATTATCACAATGAAGAGTGACTGGTTTCAAAGAGTCAAAGACCAAATTCTTCCAACAATCAAACAAGCCAAGTGATCTTTGCTCTGCTGCTTGGGACATAGCCCTATATTCAACTTCTGAAGAATACTTAGAAACAGTGATTTGCTTCTTAGATTTCCAGCTAATAGTTGAAGATCCCAACAAGACAATATAGCCAGTAACTAATTGTCTACTAATGGGGCAAGCTCCCCAGTCTGAATCTGAAAAAGTCTGCAGCTTTAATGAATTAGTTGCATTAAGTAAAATGCCTTGACCTTGAGTAGCAGCAAGATATTTAAGAACATGTTCAGCAGCTTTATAATAAACTTGTCTTGGATCTTGCATAAATTGACTCAAAGTTTGCATGTGTAAAATCAATAACCACATTTTCTTGACTAGTTTCCTTTCCCTGAATTTTTTGTTCAGCCATTCTAGGTGCGGAATATATGACATAATTCAAAGGAATTTGTACTTGCAATGATGTTTTAAGTAACAAATAAAACAACAATCGAAGATCAAACAGCTATAAGCGATGAACAAGCAAAACAGAGTTCGAGAAATGGAAACCTAATCCAACAATTCCTTACAATTCAACTACGAAAGGAATGAAATGCTCAAACAGGAGGAGAAATGATTAGGAAGCAAAATCCGAAGCTAACCTGAACAAATTCAAGAGCTATAGTTATGATACCATGTTAAGCTTTGCTTAACCAAGAAAAAACCAGCTTGAGCTTTAATGAAGCTGGAGAGAGAGGGAGAGAGAGAGAGAAGCAGAGATGGAAAAATGTTTTCTCATTAATTAAATATCAGTTATACAAAGTGTCTATATATAGACAAGCTTAACTGACTAAGAGAAAGTTGGTATTTCCCAAAATAACCAAACCCTAACTAACTGCCTAACAAATTAATCACATGCACGTGGTACCATATACACTAACAGCTTTCACTGTAGAAAAATAAAAAGAGGCATAAAAAAGTTTATTTATAGGAGAGAACTCTAGCACGCTATGGTTGTACTACCGAATTTTTTAAACTATTTTATATTGAATTTTAACTAAATAATAATTAATTAGACTTTAGATTAGTAAATAATATTTTAAACTTTATTTAGGTGGATTATTTTACGTACCTAGACAGTTATGAGATCATGGAGTAGAGCAGAGATTGAGCCTGTCAAAAAAAAAAAAAACAAAAAGATTACCTATATTGGTGCCTCATAATTACAAAAATACCAATGACTTGATTTGACCATGTTTTTTAAATCGTAAGACCCATTTGAGCATTCCATGTGTAGACTTGGGAATGTGTCTAATCATATATATTTATATCGTTTTATATCGTGTTTATGTTAAAATTTATTAATTTAAATTCGTCTGTTAAATTTTCGTGTTAAAATATACACATTCATACCTTTAAAAATACATATAGATTCATGACGTGTTAAGTTAAATTTTTTGTTCATGTCTTATAGTATGTTATATCGTGTTCGTGTCAAAATTTATTTATTCAAATTTAACATGTTAAGCTTTCATGTTATAATATACAAACTTAAATTTTCAAAAATTCAAGCAAATTCATATTCACTACTACAGAATAGGGTCAAAGACGATGGTGAAAATCCGTCGTCTTACGTGTTTAGACGACAGACACGAAACCGTCGTCTAATGAGGTGTCGTCAATACTCATAAAACATCGACGACGGTTTAAAACCGACGTCTAAAACGTTACTGAAGCCACGTAGATGCCACGGGGCAAATATATGGACAACGGTTTAATATTGAAACCGTCGTCTATGTTTTTTTTTTTTTTTTTTT